>JAQGAB010001835.1:0-14332 GCA_034696565.1 Isotomurus graminis
TATCAAACACTGTGAGCCTTCGATATTAATTTTAATTTCCTGCTATCTTGCTAATCTTATTTACTGATAACAGCTTATACATTTAACACAGCTAACTTTTAAGCAGATATCTAATAAGTCTACCCCCGAGTCTATCGTCATGTAATATTTTATTTCATGCTGCTGCATGCAGTTACCTAACAATGACATGCATGTGCACAAAAATGCAGTGAAAACTATCAGAATAATGTCCAAAGTCCAAAGTATATTACATATCTTGGCTTACTTCCTTCACACAAGTTATGATGCAACAATTTCACACTAAATATATTTAGCACAGGCAGATATTTTATATGGAGGAATGTTCGCACAGGACTAAATAATTAACTATATGCAGTGGGAATTGTGTAGTTGAAATAATCTTGGCAAAGCGAAATCCTTTAACACTTTAAATTGGATATTATTGAAATTTTGAAATAGAAGAAAATATCCTTTACCAAATAATTCGAGTTAACTTTCTATCCAATCTGCTAAGCTTTCATTTTTCCAGTACATTTGCATATTTCATTTCTGAGGACTCGTGAAAAGGACTCGATGTTACATTCTTTTTTTAAATTTCTTCTGTATTTATCGTGTTTGAATGTTGTATCTGATTGAGAAAAAGGTTACAGGGTGATTGTTTAATCATAATTATGTGGGTTAAAATCTCCCTTGCCAAAACTTTTCACATAAACGTGATCAACTTTTCATGTTGGAAGCAAGCAAGTCGTTGTCCGAAAAGCAAGATAACTATGAAACCCTCTAAAAATAAACCGTTCAACTTACGAAATAATTAAGAGGTGCTTTTGTGATGCGAAATAATTTAGTCTAAAATTTAGTTTAGATCAAAATTTAGATTTGCTTTAGATGATGAAATTCCCAGTTATACTAACACTGAACACTTTCCTGCTTTGTTGCACGAACATAGGATCTGGAGCAGCACTTTTGTGTAGTAGTAGTGTAAACGTAATTCTCCATATTGTACGTACACGGAATTCAAAATTCCACGTGGACTGTTCAATGTGTAGTGGTGGTGTAAACCTAATTCTAATTCTCGATATTCACGTAGACCGCTGGTGATTACGTAAACAGAATTCAAAATTCCACGTGGGTAGTGGTAGTGGTGTTAACCTAATTCTTGATATTCTACGTAGACCGCTGGTGATAGTGATGAAACAGTGGTGTAGTTTGATGAAAGAGGGAGTGAGTTGTGTGATGCAGGACACCAACCGGAATACGGAAGACACCGAGATTCGCATTAAGAGTTAGCATACGCACCTCTTAATAACAAAACTATTAGCGAGTGTGACTAATGGTGTGCAGAATAGAAAAGAATTTTGAGAGAAGGCTATTATGGTGGTTCCAGCAGTAATGCTTATAGCTGCGAGTATTTAAGTGGGCTTTGGCTTTGCTAAAATGCAATACAAGGTGCAGTGACTTGTGTGATTATTTGAAGCGTCATGTTTAAAAAATCCAGAGGTGTAATTCATTCAAGTTTGCAATGCAATGTGCAATCATTTACAAGTGGATCCTTATTGGAGAAAGTTCTTATAACCAAATATTGGGCTTATTTTAGTAGTTTGATAATTCGGCGATGAACACTTGAAAAATAGGGTAGGGCTAGTGCGATGGATTTATTATCCAGTCTGCCATTTAATGGGGAACATTTGAACACGAATGATAGCTCAAAGTGCAAATGCATATCAGGAGTTGTTACATTGTAAGTAATACCGATGACGTTCATAGTTGTTTTTTTCGTGGATTGATATGATTGAAGTAATTTGGTTTCCGGTAATGAAACTAAGATTGCCGATATAAATTTCTGTTTACCATTATAAATGAGCGAGTTCATTAGTGGATGTTTTAAAGGTAAGGTTTTGTGTTGTTCAGTTATCCCCTAAATATAGGACGAAGTGGGTTAACATTAACAGAATATTTTCACTAAATATTCTATGCATTATCAATAAGCCAAAGTGCATAATTAATTCAACTTAATTAATAAACCAAACAATGTTTAGTAATAACGTAAGATCAAAAGCCCTATTTTACATTCCTCGTACTTCATTTGTTTTGGCCCAAAAACAACAATTAATTAAATTTCATTCACTCATCCTCTTCCAATGCTGGCAATGTCGTCCCCAGGAAAAACCCACACGGGATCTAAAAACCTGAGGAATGAGGGAAAACTGTCTAATAGTTCCCTGCAATCAATTTGTGTAATCCAAATATGCCTTACATACAATTTTTGATGCACTCATCTATCTCAGAAATTCATTGTATTTACAAGTCATCAATTACATCTTGATAATTATACGTTGGTTTACTAGGAAGACAAGTGAGGCTAGCTGAGAATCCTGTTAGTATGAGAATGCTTTTAATTAATGATCAAGTGATTCTCAGTAAAAAAATATGAATGTTTATTATACGTGTGTAATATGTTTATATAGAAACATTTAGGAAGGAAGTTACATAATTTAATTTTTATCCTTCGCATGAAGGTAAAGATTGACGTAACTGGAATTATTTTGAGGAAGATTCTTAAGATGATCATAGATATAATGAGGTCACTGAAGGACACCGATCATTCTGGAAGTAACTTCTTCTTCCCTAACTCTTCGGGAGGAATTGATAAGAGATTGAATTTATAAAGTTAGTTAATAACGCAAGTTAGTTAGTTAGCATAATTGTGGGATTCCGCAGGAAGTCATATTTGATAGGAAAAGCCTAACCACATAAGATAGAACCTAATCAAATGTGCATTAATATACACTAACTACAAGGTAGGAATATTTTAGGTTAACAAATATTCCATGATCTGGAATATCGTGTAATATTGTTAAGTTCACTGCACTACACATCCACAGTCACGTCGTTCACCGTTGTTGGACGGGCTTAATCACTTGTGGAGGACAAACACACACATGTACATGAACATACTTGTGAGATCCAGATCCTAGGTCGTGGTAGTGAACATGTTTTAGAAGACTTATTTGTAGACAATTTTGTATGTAATAATTTTAAAAAGAAACTAGTTACACTGTTTGCCAGAATCTGAAGAATGACGTTAATGTGTTTTGTAACGAATGTACTTTAAATTTTTATATCCAATTAAGATGACATATTCATGGGTATGAATCACAATATCTGATAATCCTTATTAAAATTGATGGAACAATTTTGTAAACCAAAAGTAAGGTGGAGTATAAAGACCTAAATGCGAGACCCGAGATTATGGGTTTGTTCGTGTACAACTGATATAACACAGACACATGAGATACTAAATCAAGGATTTAATTCAAGTTGACATTTGAAACAGGAATGATGAGAGGGAAATATTTATGTGGTGGACGGACGATGAAGTGTTCTCACACTGGACAGTATGGTCTTCTTCTTCTTCTGAGAAAGACAATGAAGAGCTGATCTCAATGACAATCTGAAGTGACCTAACGTCACGTACGTCGGGCACTACGGGTACAAATGGTACAAGATTTGGATCTAGAGCTGGGAGGCGTTCAACCTCAGGTTCTGGTAGTTGCTCAATCGGATGAACCATCAATCTTTAGGTTCCAGCGAGGGAAATGGAAGAACTGGTGTGCGGATAGGTTCCGTCCGGTCAATGAAAGGATGTACTTAACGGCGGAAATTATTTGAAAACGAACCAGATTGAGTTGGATTAGAATCTGAGAATATGGGGATTTGAAGGATCGCTACATTGCGCGACTAACAAAAATGAAACTTTCTGGCAAAGACAAGCACCTATGAGTGACTGCAATGTACGTGGGTGTTTAAGTTGATTTGAGCTGACTCCTGAGATTGTATATACTGTTGAAAATAAGGAGAGAGTGTGGTTCTGGGGTGTGAAGTGAACTGGTGTTATTAATGCAGACGTTTTTATACAAAAGTATAAGGAAGGAAAGACGTAAACACTTGTATTAAAAAACTATTAAAGACGTATATTACTCTATGTACAACGGTGTTGTGAGGAAGATCCTCAAGATTGTGGTCCTATTGACGTGAAATAAGCAGTGTATATTATAAGGAAATGTATGTTATATATTATTTTCATTAAGATAAGTACAATATATTATTCCTCATGAGTGGTAAGTGTGGTGTGTCATAAAATTATCATTTTTTCCCTCCAATCTTATATGGATATTCATTCATTTTCCGCGGTAACAAAAGTTGTGTATTGATTTGTGATAGGTTCATGTGTCTTGTTAGTTCGTAGTCGTTTGGGTACGTATTCTTCATCTTCATCAGATGAGACTTTGCTGGAATCTGACTAACGATGATGGGATTTGCATTCAACAGGTTGACCAGATATGGGGCCACTTGCATGAGTGTTGCCAGCGACCCCATATCATATGGATCCAATTTTGATTCATCATTTGATGGTGATGATGAAGTTGGTTACTAAGTCATTGCACTATTGGATGATGTCGGTTGGCTTTCATCGTGTTCGTTGTCAGACAAGTTGGTGGAAGTGTCCGATAAGATGTCAGAGAGCATCAGAGGAAGAGTTTTGTGCATGGGATAACGAGTTTCGTGGTGGTAAGACATCATCTCCTGACGGAGTGTGGGCATCAACCCAACGTGGAGAATTCTCACACGTTATGGTGGTGATAGTGTTGTTTTAATCTAATTAACTCTGTGCTGTGTCTTCCGAATAATTTTCGTCTGATGACTCCACAAAGTCTCTTACTTTTATGGCTGCATCCCATATAAATTGGAATCCTTCCAAACGAGGAATGCGAGTTGAACTCATTTTAACTTCGTAGTAATTGTATGTATAAGAGGTAGAGTAATGCTGAGGTTGATATAGTATTTGGCTATACGAATGTTGCTGCAACAATTCAACTGTGACTATTACGTGTTGAGTTTGGTAAAAAGTACTCTACAGTAAAGTAGCATTTCAGACGGGATATCTTCCTTACTCAGATAGTACACGTGAATTAATTTTGAGAATTCATAAGCATGAGCTAAGTTAGTACATTAAGATTCTTTTCCTGATGAACTAATCAGAAGTTCAGTTATGCACTGATGTGAATTCATATACTCCGCAAGCAGGTGTTAGTAACGAATATTCCAGGATAGAATGTTGAACACACCTGAAGACTGATTTGACCGGAGAAGTCGATATTTAATTATGCACGGGATGTGGTTATGGCAGAAATTATTCATGCAAGGAATACTGTTGAGATTCAAGTCAAGCTATTTTTCGGATTTATTGAACACATTGGTGAATGGATACAGTTAATTAGACAAACGTTGCAAGTTACAAATCAAAGATATTTTGTTTTTGTTAAAAATTACTAATTATTTCATCATTTGAGGTCAAATGATAGTGAGCTAGTGTAGGGTTCAAGCAGGTTCAAGCTTTTAGTCATGAAGTGTGTGAGAAGAATGTAATCAATATTTGACAGCCACCGCAAAACTGAAAGCGATTGATTAGAAGAAGATAAAGCAGAAGTATTAGGAACAGATGGGAGTGTGATATATTCCTCTGTACGAATGATAAGAGATGTAGGATCTCAGTTCAGTAGTACAGGAGCGACAAACAATACAGGTAGTACTCAGGGGCTGAAATATTTGAATAAATAGACGAATTAGTTGACAACTCATCCGTGGCATCCGACGCTATGCTGAGGTCCGATGGTCCAATGGGCGCTGGTTGTCACAAATTAGGCCAGCACAGGTGTTTCAGTCAAAACCAACAGCGTGATGTAATGTCTGGAAATTAAAGTGAAAACTTTCACTGGAGAAAGTTGACTTTCAAATAAGCTTGGTGTTGTATCGATAAAGTACAAGTACACGCTTGGTGTTAGCAATGAGCAATGAGACGAAAGATGATTTAAATTTTAAAAAAAGAAGTTAAATTACTATTTATAGGGAGTTGAAATTGTAATCACATTACCTTTCCGTGATTTAACAGGTGTTCACATGCATCGCTGAACCGCGCGTAGAAGGCAAGATGCCTAGCACGTAGATGTAGATACATACGATATAATGTATCGTACTGATGACGGATGGTTCGGCAATACGGACATTTGAACCATAGTCGAGACATGGAAATCTTTGAAATTTTGAGTTCCCTAAAAATGATAATTTTGAGAAATGATGTTTGATTCGATCTGCTATGATCTGGATGAATTTAATTGGGATGTATTCGGAAGGAATCTAATTGGAATTTATTTTGGAATGAATTTAGTTGGAACGGATTTGGAATGAATTAAATTGGAATTTATTTGAAATGAAAAATTAGAAACTCACATCTTTCTTGGAGATAGATGAGGGGCCATTTTGAGCAGAGTATTGCTCAATGAGACAATGAGAACTGAAGGAGAAATAACGCTGAGGACACGTTCACTAAACTACACAGTCACAGTCACTTCATTTGCCGTTGTTAAATGGGCACAATCACTAGTAACGAACACGAACGTGGACACTTATCAGTGGGATCCGGAGTACACAGGTGTCTTGATGGAATGAAAACTGAAGTAATAAATCTAAATAAATGCATAAAAATAAAATATAAATACTATAATAATAACTATAAAAATAAATATTTTCTTGTGTGTCCCGTTACAGTTAGCGGGTTTGTCTGCATTGAACATTGTAGGTTTACGTCTGTTTTATCTGTTTTCATAATTATTATGAATTTTTTGAAGTATGATGTGATGTTGAAGGGATTGAAGAATCAAATGGATAGACATTCCAGTGTTGCTGTTGTGATTCTTCCAGATTGTTGGGATCTTTGGAATCTGGTGGTAATAGATGGATTCAACGGAAATCAGCAATTCGAAGATTCGAAGGTTTCCCTCGTGTCTGAATCGTCGTCATTTATCTTCTTTAGATGAGTTTTCACAAGCCAAACACAAAATGGCAAATTAAATTTTTGTTACGCATTAAGAAAGGAAACAAGTCACTATTCGGAGTCTAATATTTTTTGCAAGTCTAAATGATAAGCGTCATGCGTCTCGAAATAGATTTAGCATGGTTTAAATGCAAATATAAATATAGTCTCAGGTTTTTGTCCTTAAAACAAGAGGTTTTCCTTAAGACCCATTCTGGTCATCAAGAAGGAAGTTAGATAGAAAAGACGATTTTCTATCTCAGACTGTTTCCTACTTTATGAAAGAGGTTTTTCCCTAAGATCATTCCGGGTGGGATGTCAGAATTTTAGAGAATATTAAATAAGACTCTATTAAAAATTTAATTTATTTCGTGATTTAAGGAGGTGAAGCTAAACAGAGTTATTATGCGAAGTTGAAATGAAATTGTAAAACGCCATGTTTGATTTATGTAGAACATTATGGCCAACTTTATGACAAAGGCTAAGTCTTATCTATACGATGATGTATTTAAATGAGAAATGACTTTTATACAGAACTTTACTGTACAAATGGAGTGTTTTGGGTTAAGAATACGACTGATTATTTTATTCATATTTTCCGCTTTTTATATGATTTTTACTTTGCGAAAAGACGTACATAAGTTGAGTAAAGACATACATAAATTAATAACAGGATTTTATTAACTAATTGCAAATTTTTTAATATATGTAAGTTAAAGAAACTACAATATTAATTAAAATGGACCGGATTTCATGATCTAGATCGATTATCCGGTAAATACTATAATTAACACAGACCTCAAACAAAGAAGTTTAATAAATAAATAAATTAGTGTAATTACGTAATCCGTATTTGGATATTCATCTCCCCAATGAAAAGATAGGTTAATAATTAAAGCCGAGGCCGCTTTATGAGTAGGTTATGTTCCAGATCCTCATCAGATGAAACTTCACTGGAGTCGTCTACTGTTAAAGTAATATAATAATGGGAGTTGTAGCGTTTGAGTCACAACTGGTTTCATCGGTACTTCCTCGTGTTGACCTGGGTGGTGTAGGAGTGTTTGATATAATGTGTTGATGGTGAGTAATGTGGAGGGGAAGGTATGTACCTTGTAGGATTATCACTCTCGATGTGATTATCTGGAGACAGGTGGTGAAGTAAAATAGACTGGTGGAGAATTCGGAGGAGAACTGACTTCACTGGATACTTCACTAGATTGATAATCTTTCCAATAATCCTGTGAATTTTCCGTTTGCATGAGGTTGTATTCTGTGTCTATATCGTCGGGTTCTTCATCATCGGAATCAAGGAAATTCATATCTTCAATTGCCTGATCCCATACATAAGGGTTAAATGGGCGCAAAAGCGGGTATTCTTGGCGTAGACAAATTTTGTTTGTTTGTGTTATTAGGGCTATTGGAGGTGGATTATATAATCAAAGAAGCACGTTAATCCTTTTATATGGACATGTTTCGTATTTGCGGTTATGTTGGTCAAGTTGACTTATATGCTAATTTTTTCATAACTAAGTAGCATATGCAAAGAAGATAACCTCAAACAGAACTATCCCACGTTGTATCCAACTTCGCACATCTGAGTCTGCACGAATCAGATTGCGGGTATTGCAGGTGTCCTGTTAGTCGGAGTAGGTTAATTTTCTGTGAACATTTTTAATTTGAAATTCATTTCATTTTCGGGTTCATCAACTTTAATGATTAATTGGAATGGCGTTAGATTGTTGGTAAGATATATTGGGGTAAAGAATCCAACGGCTGGATATTCCAGGGTTGCAGTTGTTGAATCTGCTTTGATTTGTCCATGCAAAAATAAATTTGCACCACGAATGCAGGCATAGCATCTGCTGAGCTTGATAATTGGACATCGCACTGCACAGTTTCTATTTATTTTGTGATTATTTTGACTTTATAACTAATGGAGTTGTCGAGTGGAATCAAGACTCCGGTTGACAATATAAGAGGCAGTAGATTAGATTGTAACGCAAGTTCTGGATCGAGTAGATCTTGACTTGAGTTGACGGCTTTCTAAGCAATCGCTACTGAAGCTTCGAGCATCTTCAAGGCTGTAGCATTAGATTTCGCCTATGTGGTTTGACACGACTTCGTCGCGACTGTACTATTGATTGAAAAGTCTGCACATGTTTTATACGTACATTTATGTCCACTGCTCCACGTACGTTGAAGCATTGACGGTTAGAGTCACACTTTGTTACTGGTCGTGGAATATAGTATAATATTTCCTATTTACATCGTACTGAAATTTATTGTGTTTGCACTGTAATCGTCGCTAGCGTTCCATCTCGTGAATCATCCAATCCAAGACATGATTGTTGACCAATGGGACTGATCGTGTGTTGATTCTTAATGTACAATTTCTTTGAGTTGTTTGGGAATAATCACATTCTGTTGTAGAGGCGCTAAACATAGCAAAGTTAAAACACGTCTGTGTAGTGGTGGCAATGATAAAAATGACAAAGACCATGCTGATTAGATACGAATGGTGTCGCTGACGACGAGTGTTTCGACTGTTTGTCGCGTATGGGTTTGGTGGTGTTTCTAACTCTCGCCTCTTACTGCTGCATTTCTTGAATCTTTTCGAAATACTTATATACCTTTTCGCATCGTGTTTTTCATAGCTTATAACGGATTAGTACATCCGGTCAGGTCGACTCTTTCTTCTCCCTTTACTCCAACAAACAACGTTACGTCGACAAATCCAGTACCGAGAAGAATGTCAATTGGTGCTCAAGCATTGAATGTCGGATCTGCAATAAGAAGTCCTGTGATGTGTGGCAAGGTGTTTATATCGATCACTTGTCAGGGGATGGAGCACGTAATTTGTGAGAGCACCGTAGTGTGGACGTAGAATGTGGATGCTTGATGCATTTGATTCCGTACTTGGATCTCAGTGTGGCACAAAGATGGTGTAGTCCGCCCACCTTTGGTGGTGTTGTGGGCGGCCTTCGATACGTAAGCCGAGTCGCTTTACAGTGGCTGATGTTATGAAACATCTTTCAGCTCCTGTGTCCAATAGACATCTTGTCTGATCGAGCTCATTCCCATGAGCGTGACAGTGATGACTGCAGTGGTTAGGACGCCGATGTTTGTAGAGTCAGTAGCATATGATTGACTTACAGGTTCATCGGTTTAGATCAGTGAATGATGCCGTTTGTGGTTTTTGGAACAGGTGTACTTAAACGTACAGGCCTTGACAGAATTATTGATCCAAGGCAGTTGAAACAGCGATTGTTTTTGCGGATCCAATCCTTCCGTTGATTAATTGCAAATCCGAGAAATTCAGGATACTGATTTGTTCGATGCACTGTGCTATGGCAGACGTTGCAAAATGGTGTATACGGTGATGCGGATTGCGATGATTGCCGCGACTGTTGATTTTTCCTATTGTCCGGACGTGAATTGTTCTGCGGGCGATTGAGTTCCGCCGTATTATTATGGTTTCTTGAGCACTTCCTGTCGCTGTTTATGTGAGGATGACCGTCGCCGAGGTGCAGAAAATTGTCCACGGGACGGCTTTCTGTTGTCTTGGATGTTAAGCACTAGAGCGGGCTTAAGGTCACGTGTGGGTCGTGGTTCCTGTTCTCGAGATGTGTTACTCTTAATCTCGTGAGGTCCAAGGATTTGGTTTGTCGTTCAAGCCACGTCAGTAGGGTCGGAGTATCGTCTCCTGTTCTGGGAGCATTCTTCCTGAACATATGGCCCATCCTGCCGCAGTTGTAACATTTTATGTTAGCTTTATATTTCGTAGGATTTTGATTATGTTGCTTTCCGTGTGAATTATTACAAGATTTAAAATTACTTCTAAACATCTTTTTAGAATCTCTCATAAATCTATGCATTTGAGTTTGATTTCTGCATTTGAATCTTTCTTTGAATCATTTGCTCGCTCGCATTACTCGAATCTACGTTCATCCATGTCGCTTATAGATTGGTACTTGGTACTGTGCCGACATCTTTTCAATGATAAACCTGATAAAGTTACTTCGCACTGCCTAATTTCAATTGGCTTTCAGCAAAGAATTTCAAAGCTTTATAAATAACAAATGTGCCTGACTATTTACTATCTTATTTTGAATGATGGAATTTCAAACTTTTATCCTTGGCATATTCTGATAAGAATTCCGCTCCAACCAGCTTAAGGTCCTCCAGTGGTTTGTCAATAAATTCGAGTCTGCCAAGTCAATTATTTCGTTCAAAGAGTGTTCCATCACATCCAACCAATCTGCTGCCGCTCCCTCCGGGTGTTGCGGGAAGTTAGAGAACTTGTACTCTTTGGAAATACCAGTCCTGGTATTTTCTTAGTTCCGAGGGAACTTGCAAGCATCTGATCTTGGTAATACATTAAATGGACGAGTGCTTCTTGGTAGATAGAAAAGTCGCAAAAGGAACAACTGCTACATTCCGCATTCATCATATTAATTTCATTCATTAATTCATATTAATTTGCGAATGCCTAATTCTCATCTCGTCTATTAATTGCCCTTGCTTTGAATTCTGAATTTTCGAACTAGAATTATGTTCATTTCGATATTAAATAATAAGTTTTTCTATTTGAACTCATACAAATAGAGTTAAATCTGGGTATTTGCTTAAATGGTAGCCACTCTCCTCTTTGGCGTTTTTTTCCTAAGTTTCAGTAGATTGTACTATCTAATTTTGCCTCACTAGTGAGTGAAGAATAACTCGGTTTACTTTTCACTTGTCCCACTGTTTTACATTGTAAAGCCATAAACATTCACTCGCACTCACATCATCACACTGAACTGCACTTCAGTCTTAGTGTACTCCTGTATGTTTTGTCATTTCGCCCCGTTTAGTCTTATTTTGTTCCGATGGTTTCACTTTGCCCCTGCTGACCTTTTGACCCCATGCCAAAATTCAACCTGCTAGCACTTATTGGACAGTTATAACACTTCCACTCGTCACTCGGTAATTATCCTGATGTACACTGCATTGCAGATATTGCAGGATCCTGAAGAGTACGCCATAATGGATTATGGCGCATGCTTAATTAAATTAAGGCGATTTAAGGTTCTGCTTTGAGTGTTTGTCAATTCACTCAACATTTATTCTGTTACTCTTTGTAGCTCTCATACCCTAACGTCCCAATCGTTTATTCACATTCGTACTCTTAGGCTACTTAGCTTTAGATTCACCACCCATATCTATGGCGGATGATCAACATTAATGGATGTTGGTCATCTATAACGGATATTGGATTCTCCCAACAACAATTGGCAACAAAAATTCTCCCTTTCCTCTACTTTAACATTAAACCTTAAAAGAATATTTATACACAAAATTCAATGATATCACAATAACAGCGACGGTAGTATATTTATTTATGATGAAATTGTCCCCCTAATGATGAAATTGTGAAGTTTCCGAAGTTGTTTATAAGTTTTAAATTTAAACCTTTTTTTAGTTTTAAAAGGTGATCCCCTAATGTAGGAACATTTTTGATTATAAGTTTCCAAATATTTGTGTCCAGAAGCGGATACGATGTTTTCATTAGGAATGATATATATTATTGTTGGAATATTATTTTATTATTGCCTATGATGAGATTACTTTCAACCGATAGTTAATTTGTTTAACATACTGTTTTTGGGACAAAACATAAGATTCCGAATTATGTTACAATTATATAATTAATGTTTTGAGAAACTATATGTTTGAGAAGCAAAGGAAGGAGAAGGGACGGGTTTCCGTTGCAGATCTTTGTGGTCCGTTAGAAGGACATAAGAAGGCAAAATATGTGAGTTTAAAGACAGAGAACGAAGAGAGGATGGCTATAAACGGAGTCGAATGGAAGAGAAAATAATTGTTATTAAGAACTATTGAGCCCTTTTATACATGTGTCAAAATAAGACGCATGCAGTTCCTGATTTTTTAAGCTATCTTAAATTGTCAGCTTTCGTTCTAACTATTTTGGGACTGTGTTACAATAAGAAACAACATTTTTAAAATCCTGCTACAACAGGAAGATTTAGACTGGAAATTTTGATTCCCATTAATTCAATTAAGTTATATTCAGAAGGAGGGAGCCTTACACCAACACGCCACACTTCTAATTTCATTGTTTAACTTTCTATTTGCCAAGCTTTATTTGCCTATAACGTATTATTAATCGCATACTGAACCCTTATCAATATTGCACAGCGCACAGGGTGATCATGAGCATAATGACTCATTATCTCTAGTTATGATGCATTCAAATCTTCCCTTGAAACACGTTAGATTAACCATAACTTTTTATATATTTGTGGTTCGTATAGTTTCATACAGTTCATATTTTTCATTGTTCCATGGTCCAAAGATAATTCAACTGCATTCCCAACAAGCAACATTAAATCTATTTATTTGGTTAATAAAAAATTTCTTATTTAGACCACAACTATCATAACTATCCGATGAAGTTAAAGATTAAGATGTATATATTATGTATTAAAATAATGTAACAATCCATTTATAAATGTGGCTTATAGCTAATCGCTAATGTAATGTGTCAAGTAAAAGGAGTAATTGATTACGTATTATTAACCATTCTTGCAAATGAGTAGGATGAGTAAAATTGTGAGTATTTGTGCACGAAATAAATGTGTAAAATAATTTGAGTCAAATCGAATTAATAATGTTCTGCACGGATCTGCGACTTATTAAATGCATAATTCATCATAATTGTTGAGGATGGAGACTTGCAGTCTCATTTACCGTAATATCTGCCAGCTTATTGCAGTCTTGAGTACAATCATGACAATCGCCTTGGCCCCATCCCACCACCTTCAAGTGCCTTTGAATCGCTCAAGACACGCAACTAGCGCTTTCAGCATCCACAATCCTCCAGACGCACTTCACAAACAGGAGCAGCAGCATTTCGTATACGCTCACTATCTGCAGCGACAGAAGTATTGCACACAAGACAAGACAATACCTTTGAGCCAGTGTTTACGAAGCAAGAGTACGCGAACCAAATGATGGCCTAGATGTCAAAATGCTTAGAATGAAGGTCCTTTTTTACTTGATTTATGTTAACAGGAGTCTGGCTTCGTGTGCCTTAAAAATTTACAAGCCAGTTTCCCTTCACTGAACTAGATACACTTGAACTGTCATTCATTTATTTTCCTCAGAGACTACACAATTACACATACATATACATTAGTAACCCGCAGCCGCAGTTAAACTCAGTTTTGACTTAAAATCAAACAAGGAACAATATAATAATTCGTAAATTGGAACTCATTCCACCGTTTGGTTCTGAATCTGAATTAACCAAGTTTCGTTCATCATTTGAGGCGACGTAATCTTATGAATGGCAATTGCACTCGGCACTTGACTCTTCTTGAAGTTCTTATGGAAGTCAACTTGGATGTGGGGAAGGTTGACAAGTCTCAAGTGGAGTTGCTGATTCGCCACGAGTCCCGA
>JAQGAB010001836.1:0-14329 GCA_034696565.1 Isotomurus graminis
GTGATTTAATTGTCTATTGAATAGGAGATGTTTCTAAGTGCTTTCTCAGAAAGCCACGATGCACAAGGGTGAAGTCTTGGATGGAGATGAAGAAACTAATTTACGCATCATTTCGACCGGCTCTGTGCGTGTGTTGCGTGAGACAGATTGAGAATTAAGGAAATAAATGTTTGTATAAAATGGACCAGGGAGTGCAATCTACGATGCATGGGAATGGGAGGCAAGTGTAATGGAAGCTTTTGCAAACTTTGGGTTTTATGTGTTTAAATTGTTATTCACGATGCATACCTTGCAGCACTTCCTAATTACACTCGCAGTTATCAAGGCACTGTAGGTGTTATCATGTAAATGAAATTTTATGAAAAAGGTCTCTGCCCAAGAGACGTGAGGAGGCTGCACGATGTCATAATACAAGCTGCAAAATACTTGAATACTTGTTGATGATTAGGTAAATATAAACGGTAAATGTGAATGCCAAGTGACCTAACAATCTTTACTTAATCGATTGAGTGGCAATGAAATTCATTAAGGATTCCTCTACTGCAGCAACTGCAGCTCATCTACAGTCAGGACTTATAAGCAATCATGCACAAATGCCGGATCATTGAAAGCACGAAATTATTTCAATACGAGGCTCACTAAAAGTTCAACTAAACTGCTCATTCACAAATAGGATATGGTTTATGGTAATGAGCAACTGTCGACGCTACTCAAACTCCCTCATTCAATTTCCGGCTTGTAAAGAAGTGTGAAAATCTCACGTGTAGAGTCTAATTATAACTGCATGCCTAATGTAGGGATGGATGGGGTTCATGGATCAATTGTTAGGAATTTTTATGAGCTTTTTTGAATTCGTTACAAACTCCTGTCCAGGACTTGGCATTACAAATTGAGTTTGAAGACGCCTCTATGCAATGCTTCAAATGGACGCTTATAAGGGTTCTCTAATAAAAGTGAATGCTTAACACACGATTCACCGCTAGGAGCATATTCAAATGAATTATCGAGGGAGGTGAAGACAACCGGGAAACCTTGTGTGAGATTTTTAAAATGTCATGCTTCGGTTTTTGCCATTACACATTAAAATGTATCACAAGGAATTTCCATCTCCCAGGGGTTTTGGTATAACTGAACGAGCTGTACTTTAAAGCTTGATACAAAGTCAAAGAGCATTCGTTTAAATTCCCAGGGAAGTGTACATAACTTTATTCTTTTGATTAAAATTAAATGGTTTAATTACTGGATAAATTAGGAGTTTCAAGGGAATAAGTGTTCGATTGTCATATGGTTGTCGAACGCACAACGAGGGTATTTGTGCTTAATTATCATTGTAAAGTTTTAATAGCCACCGTTAATAATGGTGGACATGAGTTCAAACAAGAATGTTTGCTTGCTCTTGAGCCTGTTAGGTTTATGAAATACTAAAAATATAACGAATAGATTATGATGACAGCTCCATATGAGACTTTTCTCAGTTTATGATTATTCTTACGGTAATGCTTGAACTTGATTTAGTGAGAACACAGCAGTGAGCATTATGTTCGAGCAGCCCCGTACGTATTTGCATTTAGTAAGTCTTTCTCCCATCCTCACGTTTGCTAGTCTATCCAAATGTGAAATGACTCTGTTTCACTTCATTACGGTCTACATCACTTAAATTATTGACGTGTGCTTCTTCAATTGAGCCCAATTTAAATGCACATTCTGTTGGCTTAAAATTATACCCTTTTGGTTGTATGAGGCTGCTTTACTACGGAGGGTCCTCACA
The DNA here is from genome assembly GCA_034696565.1 of Isotomurus graminis. Lineage (NCBI taxonomy): Eukaryota > Metazoa > Arthropoda > Collembola > Entomobryomorpha > Isotomidae > Isotomurus > Isotomurus graminis. The sequence continues at coordinate 1,769 of JAQGAB010001836.1, forward strand.
CAACAAATGAGATAGAGCAACATAAAAGTGCAGCTGATGGGCAGACATTCGTATCAATTTTGTCTCTGACCCTCCTTCACTTCATTCGAAAAGTAAATTGGAAAAACAGTGGGAGTTGTAGTAGAAACATAAGCAAGATTATATGTACAACTGCTGCTTTACTTCTCATGACATGTCAGGGCTAACTAAATTAACTACACAACAAAATTACTTTGAAATTGAGAGCGTCAGAGAAGCGTGTGATGTGTCAGTCTAACTTGTAAAGCTCATTCTTTTTGTCTTCAGGCAAAGTTTGATATATAAAATAATAATGAGAAGAGTTTTGAAGGATTCCTTGAATTTCTTAAAACTACAATCATCTGAAGAAAGAGGAATTATTATTTAAAGATGAAGTGAGATGGGTTCTATGAAAATGACACAAAACTGGATCAAGCTTGAAGGGAGATAAAATGAGTAGAAAATTCCTTCGCAATTGTTGCGAAAGGCAAAAGGATGAGAGATATAATTTATGTTTAGGTATAATGAATGATTCATGGCATTATGGGTTTGGAGTTAGCATAATTGTACCACGTATAATGCTATGCTTAGCCTTCAAGCTGTCAGTCATGTCAAGTTTGGTTGGTGGAAATTGTGAAAGCTTAGGAAGTGTTATGCAAAGTTCACTTAATGAGTGTAATCATATTTCACCCGATTGGCCGTTGGGAATACAATGAAACCTTCTCATGAGATTAAGATCAGGATTAGATGAGCAAAATGCTAATTTTCCATTGCATATTGACGCAGGGCGTGTTCTGCAGAAACTATGATGGAGTTTTATGTGTCGGCAAAATTCTAATGAACCATGTTTGTTAATTTACAGGTCAATTCCGGTCTCCCCGAATAACGGAACATCCGAAAGATGTTCTAGTGAAGAAGAATGAACCTACAACATTAAATTGCAAGGCAGAAGGGAAACCTGAGCCGAATATCGAGTGGTACAGAGACGGAGAGCATCTAAATTCCAGTCCTTCGAATGATGGACGACGCATCTTTCTTCCTGGAGGTGATCTCTTCTTCCTGAGCGTGTCTGATGGTAAAAAGGAGTCCGACAGTGGGACGTACTGGTGCATTGCACGCAATCAAGTGGGCAGTGTCCGGTCCAGAAACGCTACACTACAAGTTGGAGGTACAATAAAAATATTTCTGTCCGATGTCTATGTGTATGCTTCTTCCCCTTAAAATTTTCACTCACGAGGGAAATGTCTTGGCACAAAGATAAGAAGGGAAAGGTGATGTTATTAAAGATAACAACTCACACAGAATGGAGAAAGACACGAGCTGAGAAAGCAAAGATAGGGAGGTGGAATGGGTTTTGTGTGAATCTTTTACTCACACGCAAAGCAAGTGGCAAGTAACGCACCAGCACGTATTATAGGGAAGCTTGTATGAATATGTCTACCAGAAAAGTAATTTTTGCCCTTGGAATAGAAACTATTTCACTTACAAGCGCGGTGTTCATAGTGTTGCATTCCATTTCATTCCGAGCCATTTGCCTGATGCGGAATTTTATTTTATATGATATTCTTTTTATCGCGGAATGAAATAATCGTATGGTTAGAACTCCATGGAGTGTAAATTATTGGGGAAAGCAGTGAAAAAGGCACAGGGAACGAGAATAGAATACATGCGGTCTCAATACGAAGGAAGATATGCGTAAAGTCATCTTTCAAAGGGAGTAAGGGAAGTAGGTGCATCAACCATATGTTGAAGATGAGATAAAGACTTGTGCTTGCCTGTGCTGTTCTTGTCAGACACTTTGCATATGAGAAAGTTGCAGTTGGCATGTGGAACGACTACACACAAAAAATTACACCTTGAATAAAGCTGATAAGTTACAAATAGTTGGGGAACTAGTGAGTTGAAAGGAAGAAGTTGTAGACGGAGAAAGTGGTGATGAGATAGAAGAGGAAGTAAAGAGGGTGAAGATGTAGCTGTAATATTTCATGAAGAGGCTGGAAAAGACGTGCGATTTAAATCAACCTGTCACCTGAGGTGTTAGGCATCGTAAAAGGACTGTGATTTAAGACACCCTATATTATTGCTGTGGCAGTGTAATACGCATGAATTGGTCTTAATTTAATATCAGATTCGTAAAGTATTGGAATGATAGTGAATGCAGATGTAATTTTTAAAAACCGTCATCACGGCCACAATAAAGTGGTATTATATGAAATTATCGACTTTCGATATGGCCCATGGATCATATCTCGTTTAGGGATGAATGAAAGAACACTTTCTTAGGATATAAAAAGACCGGAGGATTAATAATACTTCAGGCGATACCTATAGATATACTAGGATAGTTTTATATATCTGAAGTATTTATAGAATTTTGCCGTATAAAACTACATTTCTCTCTCACAGACCACTAATTGTTAGAAATTTTAAAATTATTAGGTTGGTCATCAAATCCGCTAAACATTGTGTTCAACGTGATCCACAATTACATTCATTCGAAGAATGCCGAATGTATGATAGAAGTTGCATGATTTATATAGGTATCGATAATTCAAACGATAACTAAGCCTCGAACCAACAACACTGAAAATAAAATGGACTGAAAATGAGAGTGCAGTTTGAAAGCCAACCTTAAGCAGAAATGTAAACTGAAAAGGAACGAAGTGTTAAAAGTAAATACCTCCTATCACACCATATAAGGTCAAAACAAAATAGGATTATTTGAAAGTACTGAAAGAGAACAATATGCAAGGTGTACTTCTTTTCTTCTCGATAACACAAGAGATGATGTTGTGAAGTAGACTGGCAGAATGAAATAAAGGTTGATAGGGTCATTTAAGTTTTCTCACCTGAAAAAGTATTTCTCTGCCTGTCTAGTCTACCTCTCCGCCTATAAAAGATGAGTTGGCTATTTTACTCGCATCTCTTGAGAGAAGGAGAGACTTTTAAAATGTTGAGGAAGACATGGGCTTTGTGCTTGAAAAAGTTGAAGGCACTTTTTAATTTGTAAATTTACACCTGGCCTTCTTCATGTCACTCAAACTTCAGTATGCACTTCACGTCATTCCTTCAAAGTTCAAGTTGAAAGGAACAAGAAGTGGTTTATGGTTAGAGGCAGTTGATTCTGCTGGGTCATGGTTCAAATGAAAATAATTTGTTCAGGTCATAAAGTTTGGAATATCTGAACATTCTTACGGCACCGAAGTAAATGAAGTGTGACTCACTAAGTGCCTCTTTTTCTTGTGTATATGACGTATGAATCTCATTTAATTGTTACTGGTCAGAAGAATGAAGCCATGATTAGTACTTTAACCCGTTTTTACAAGTAAAAAGGGCACAAAAACATTTCCGAGATGGATAGAAAGCAATTAAGAAGCTTTATATGGAAATGAAAATGAGCTGTTCACACCATGACACTTGACTTGTGCCGAGTTTGCTGACGGTTCTTCTAATTGGATCCATTGGGAGAGAGTTTTTGCTGCAGTAGTTTGTTGAGCCTTCTGACAGCTTTATGTATCATCATTGTAAGAGCAAATGACTTTTGGGACTGTAAATCAGATCATTTGATGGTATCTTATCCAGAGGGTATACAATAAAGTTTTATTCATAGTCATTTTACGCGAATTTTAGTGTCTACCTATAAAAGACAGCTCGGCTGTTGTTGAAGAGAGTGCGAATGTTGTTTGTGTAGTTCGATCGCGTGTTGGATTCACTCGGTTTGTTCTGCTATAAAAGTGGAATCAAATGAGGGGAAACTTCCGTTTGTAATAAAAGAACCACTGAGGTGCGGATCTCAATCTATAAAGATGAAGTACTCTCAGGATGCCTCTTGTTACATAATAAAGAAAACGGTTGACAATGACTTAAGTTATGCTACCAAATATTGTACCGCAAAGTTTACAAAACTACTTATAATGAGCCAAATAAAGTTAGCCGAAAGCTACTCGGCACTCCAGCGTGTCTATTTCCAGCTCCAACATCTCTTTCAGCTTTCTAATTTGCACTGGACTTGCTCAGTGGTTTAGCAATGATTTGATTTACACGAGGCTGGCTCATTCATACGGAATCGGTACTTTCTCCCTTTATAAGCTCTGTGAATCTCGAATCGAAGATATAAAGTTTACTAGCACAAATTAAATTCGTCGTGTTATCCTCACTCGTGCATGGAAAACTAATTTATGTATCAATATTTGTTCCATCTTGTTTCTCGGTGAAGATGTGATGAGAAGTTCTTGAGTCAACGTGACTTTCACTTTCCACCTCTTTCGGTCTCTAATCTTGTCTCCTGTAGCTGATTGAGTTTTATTTTGGCAAAGTAATTAAAATGTGACAGTTGTGTGTGTGTGTGTGTGTGCGTGCGTAGTTGACTTTTGGCATCGTTCCATTTTTGGACGAGAAATACCCTACGTTTCCAGTCCTTCGGGCTCATCAAGGCGTGAAAAGCAATTAGGGAGTTTGGCATTGTCAAAACTGTTTGGTTTCATCGAGAAGGGATGGTGGAAATTGGTTCTCATAAATCACCAGAGAGTGCTAATGAGTCCAATGTCTCAAAATGCATTTGTTTCCTTCTCGCTCTCTTTTGGGAAACTCATCTATCTATGTATCTCAATGGGAAATGAAACTCTCCCTTTCCTACGGTATATTGCACTGCAACGACTGCTGTCTGCAGCAGTTATGCTAGTAAATTTTCAACTCCATTTGTTCAGATGTAATCAACTGAGCTTATGTTGCAGTTGCACATAATTACCTGCATCGATTTTGCTTCAACTTGTGCATTTATACAACAAAAAGGTATACTGATACTCCATTGTAGTTTGTTATACAAGCAAAAATATGGAACGGAAGAAGTTGGGAGGAGATGTAGGATTTGTTGTGTACTAACTAGAAGGAATTATTATAAGAAATATGCTTGTCCAACATACGGCGTTTACTTTTTATCGTGTTCTAGGCATCATCGGGGACTCTAACTTTCTCCAAATTCAGTCCCCAAGTTAACGCTGTAAATTGAGCGTTTCTTTTCGTGCTTGTGTGTCGGAAGAATGAATGGCTACGTTTGGTGGTCTCATCAGCGTTCTTGTAGTTAGAAAGAGTGGATTATAAACAAGGGTAGTTTCTTGGGTCCACCCACATTCAGCACGGCATCCTTTGCTTGTACCTGTCACCCTGTCATTATTACATTTCTAGCCGTTGATCCGTAACGTGTGGAGCAATGAAACATGCACGGTGCATTAATGTTTCTTCGCATGATCGCTTTCATTTGAAGGACTCTAGAAAGAAATACGATATGTATTGAGTTCCAAGCAACTGAAGGGCATGAATGGCATATTGTGGTTATGAATAAGAAGAGTATTTGGGGGAGAGTTGAACCGGTTGCTTTCTTCAAAGATTTATCGAACAGATGAGAACAGTGTGCGTAGTGTATAGGATACAGGTCACTCTTTCAGACATGACGAGGCAGATGTTCCTTATCCATTTGGAAAGCTTTTCTCTGAAACTTCTTGTCCGTTTCAAAATTGAGAAAAGCTGACTTGTAAAACTTTTTGACAGAATTATGAAGTAAACTTTGGTAGAATAAAGTGGATGTGGTGAAAGAATGCTTTTTAGTTGAATCCCCATATGTTTTTGGAGTTTTAAAGGATTTCTTTCCAAGCAGAAGTTATGAAGACTCTTTGTTCATTGTTGTTGTTCTTTGGGTGATATGACTTGTCGCATTATTAATTTAACAAAAGAGGAAATGTCCACAAGTTGGTTGGTTGGTGGAACTTTTTATCGAACCAACTCAGCATGAGGAGAGGAAATGTAATAGAATTCTTTGTCATGCATGATCTACTCTGGATTCTCATGGTTGGTTTTGTGTTTGATGTAAAAAGTAAAAGAATGCAATTCTTGTAAATCCGGAAATAAGACGGGATAGTTTCTCTCATACCGAAGGAAGCATATAAGATAATATTTGAGCTCGGTGAGCAAACACGTCTTGCATTTGACCATATGGAGAAATTGTTTTACTCGAAAATGTGTCTCTCCTTCCTCTCACACATATGATGTATTACCACGAAACGAAAAAGTCAAGTCAATTTCATCGTATTCCGGTTTATTCAATATCTGTGAAAGACATATGCTGGTGGGTAGGAGGGTGTATCCTGGAAATGAGACCAGGAGATGACTTTCTCCAGAGAAGAAAAGTCTGAGTGTACACAAAAAGAAATGTTTGTATAGAAAGAGGATCTTTTTTAAGGAGAGTCACGCAGAGAAAGCAAGAAATATATTCCACATAATGTAGTTTGCACGGTTAGCTGTGTGTGTGTCGCTTTTTAAGAGAGAAGCAAAATTTGTACTTGAAAGTGGAGGAGGCATGTGTGTGTATATTTATGGGGGGAGTAGAGAAGGAGAGAGTTGAATTCAAGGAGAAAGTTGGGAGTGGAAGCATATGAGATTAATGTACAGGGACGAGCATAAAGATGTAGAAAAGAGGTACTTAGAGAGCTGCCATGATGCAGTTGCTTAGCACAAGCCCTTATTAGGTTCTTCACATGGAAGAAGCCATATACGCGATGCTAAGTACTTTACTGCTTTCTTCTCCGTGCTAGTTGTCTCTTCTTTCCGTGAGATTTTCCTGGTAAAAAGTTCCTATACGATGGGTGGCTGACAAGAGACCATTATTTCCCCCAGTTATGCTAGTTACAATAAGACGTATTGTGTTCATATCATTCTGACAAAAATATCCTGAGAAATCGTTAGTCATGAATGTGTTTTTGTGTGTATTTTGCATATTTATGTAAGCCATCAGTTTTCGGAAAATGAAATTGCTGATACCACCCAAAAATACTAATATTTGTGTTTGTGTGGCCATAGACAGGAAGAAAGAGAAAGCACTTAAATCTAATTGAGAGAGTAGCAAACAAGAGTATTTTGAGCAACCGTTTAGCATTTGTGTTACATGAGTAGAAGTATCATGTTAACGAGGGTTAATATAAACACATCGGATCGCTGGGAGTTGAAGTTGTTTTTCAAGAACAAAAGCACTAGGTAGCACTTCTTGTTTATTTCCTCCAATTTTTGGTCTTACTTCACCAGTGTGGTGTTTCCGGTAGCATTATTGGGTGAAGGCGAAAGTAGTACACGCTTTATTAGTTTTTCAAATGCGTGTTATGTTGTATCCTTGTGTAAAAGAGTCGTACATTTGTACTTACGTGTAGGTATCACATTACACAATTTCTTTTCTGCTAGTTCTCTTGCGGTTTGCAGGAAAGTTTGCTTTCTGGTATTGATTTTTCATCCTGCAGCGATTCACAATATCACAATGTGCAGAAGGAGTAGTAGTGGAAAGAGTGGGCGAGATGTACTTGGGTGTAAATGATGATCTCTATCTTTTAACGAAAAGTAGTCATTGCTCATTCATTCGTTCATTTCTATTCTAACTGGTCTCTCTCAGACTTGTATTGAAATCTTATGAGATGAAGTATCTTTCTGTATTTGAAGTTGGTAGTCGTAGTAGTATGGCCGGAAGCTTCATTTCTTGGCTTCGCTGGAGAACACTGAGCAATTTGAGTTGAGCCAGCAGATGTGTTCAAGTGGTTCAGCCATTCATAGCCGCCCTGAGCACTTTCACAACGACGCGAGTGTGGATGGATTTTGAGATGAAGTTGAAATTATTATTATGATGAAATTGCTCCTTCTGCTGAGTTTGAGATTTGTCCGTTTAACTACGGCCTGAAATATGTGAAGAATGAAGATACTTTTTGAACTTCGTTGAATGCAGTTGAATGAGGTCTCAACTTTACACAACGCTTAGAGCATAACTAAGCTCAAACTATAAATTTTTGGAAGAGCAATTTTACTATTTTACATAAAGTCTGATGATGGATTTGACGATGATGAAGATGACGTGAAAGTGGGGGTTTCCTATTCATCTTGTTGCCAGTCCATCCAATCTCATGTATCCTTTACATTAAAAATATTACATTTTACCCATTGCAATATCATGTAGAACACTGTAACCAGTGAATCGGAAACCCTTCTATTCGATGTAAAACAACAGACTACTTCAAATGAAGTGGAAGTTTCTAGAGATTCACATGCACATATGAATATACGGATGAAAATCGAGTGTCAACTAATCTCCCTGTCTGCTCAAAAGTTAAGGATGATCATAATACAGAGTTGTGATGAGAAATTATTGCATTGCTCTGGAAAATGTAGGAAAAGGGGTTTAGATGGAATGACTTGTGTCAGAGTGTCGCGTCTTGAATGAGCTTCCTTCACGTTCTTTCCCTTGTAATTAAAGAAGATTTCTCTCCTTCGGCTTTACTGCTTTGTATGTGAACCAATTTAGAAGAAAGTTAATGTTTCTAACTTCAAGACTGGGGAAGGAGTGGAAGGATTACCGAAAGAATAAGAAAATTCACCCTCTCCCTCAAAGTTAAATTGGTGTTTTGTAAATTACACGTTTTCATTTGAATTATTATTCGAGTTATGCACTAAAAGATAAAACAGCGAGGGTGGAAGGAGAGAGAGAAAGGGTGTTGAGAATGAAGAGGTGCGTTTGTTAGAATGTTAGAAGACTTGGAATTCATGCATTTACTGTTTAACATTAAGCACGGGAGCGTATACTCTCCACTCGTTACATTTACATAATGTTCAAGACTCTTGATTAGCCCTATGTAAAATATGCACTATATGCTGTGTGCGTTTGTGATATGACAAGAGCCTGAAGGATATAATGTATTTTCGGACCATTCGGAAGTTGAAAATTATACACTGTTTGAAAGGTTAAAAGGGTGCGTGTATATGTACACATATTCAGAAAGCAAATGAAAGGCTAGCAAGGTAGAAAGCACATCCGGTAGATAAAATTAGCTTTACTGTCATTTACTACCTACATGAGACATGTCACCCTCATCGTACATCATATAATATGCGTAGGGGGAGGACAAATGAACGTGTGACAAATCTTTTGTATCATACGATGTAAAGCTCAATAATACACATTTGGTCGAGTGACAAAGAAAACAATATGTGTCCCATGCATATATACATTTATACCTGTGTGGGTAATAAATGAAGGATCTGATGTGGAGATTATTGGAGGCGAAAGTAAGTAGAAGAATGAAGAATCGAGCTTTGAGCTGACTCCCGTGTGTGTGGGGGAGTGAGGAGGCTGACATTGTTTAATTGCAATGCGGTCTGAACAAAAGATTGAGTTCGGTCGGAGTGGTATTCATCACTTACTTTCTCTTTACTTACACACGGTGTAGGAAGTGAAAGCTAAGCTTACTGACTCTTCTTTGGGCGGCTTTTCTTCTACTACATGTTGATTAGTGTAATATCGACAGCTATGAATAGAGATGAAAGTGGTGAACACTGATGTATTGTATTACATTAGCCAACTTTTTGGGAAACACAAGTAGTACCAGAGTAATGTACACAGTATATATTGACTATAATATATACTTCGGTTACAACAAAAGTTTAGGGATATGGCTTGAGGTTTGGTAGTTCTAAACATACATTCTTCGTGGGTAGTTGCAGACTATTTGGATGGAGGTTAAATTTCATGCAGGGTATTATGAATAGGGAAGTCAATTAGTTTAATGTACGGCAACGGTACTAGTAGGAAGGAAGATTGAATTGATCATAAGAAAATCGCTGGGTAAGCAGGATTAAGTTTATTCACGTGTGATGAGATCTGATGTGTGTGAGGTCGATTGAAGTTTGCTTAATGATGAGGACATGTAAATGATGAGACTCATGATAATACCGAGTGGAATCTTGCGTTTAGCGTTTTATCAATAGGTAGATACTAGATACAGTTACTCTCCTTATGATATACCATCATGGTACCTTAATGATATCATTTGACATTTGAGAAAAACAACTTACAACTTATGAATTGCTAATGAACGAATGATGGTCAGCGGTGGGAAGGACACAAAAGATTGTGGAATTTTTTGTCACGTCCAAGACTGCAAAATGATAGCCATGTCTTTCGCAAGCTGATAAGATAAGAACTTTTTACTCGTGAGGAGTCACAGGAAGGGAGAGTTCTTTTGATAATGTCATCTCATCTCATTATTTCACTTTGTGCTTTGGCAGGCATTTGTTTGATGGTGACGAGGATTCCTTTTGACTTTTAATTGCATTGTTGTTCGTGTCCTGTAAAAGCTCTGAAACTGATGGTAAAGTTATAACTCTGTGTAGTAGATTGCATTGATTGCAACTCTTGTATTCGAAATTTTAATTTTAAACATTATTATTTACCCTTAACGTGCGTAGAAAAAGTGAGCTTGCATTACAAATTGAGAAATCAGCTACTTTTCTTTAAATTGTTATTCATCCTGATGTTGCTTTAATAGTATACAGTAGTAGACAGTGACTTGATTTGTTTGTAACTTTGTCAAACCAGTAGAAGTGTCCAAAATAAAAATACTTCTCATGTTGTGATGCGCATCTCAATTTCAATTGAATTTGGTTCATTTGCTATGATTGATTTGAACTTGAGAATGCACAACCCTTTAGAATACTTTAGATTGAATAGGATTCTTTTTATACCCGCACCCTCGGAGGCATTCCATCTCGTTAGACATTGACATGCGACTGACAGAGTGTGAAAGCAGAAGGGAGATGTTATGTTAGTTGCCAGCTTGACTTGCCCGGTGATCATTGTATTACGGTTAATGCAAAAATAAATTCCTAAATTGAAATCGAAAAGAGAGTAATAAGGCTGAGAGTGAATGAGGGTGAAGTAAAAACTTCTATTCTTGTTGAGATCTCAAAGGAAAGAATTTTTGCATTGTGCATGAATGTCTTTATTACTAAAAGAAAATGTATTGAATGTGAAGAGAGTACGATTGAATGCATCTTGCAATATTATGCAGACAATAGAGCCAAATGAAAAATACCAGTCGGATTGTTGGAACTGGTAAGAACTATAAGCAGTACTCCCTAAATATTATATTTTACTGGACTGAGAGATAGAGAACTAAGTAATTGTGAGATTCTCTCCACATCCCTTTCGACTTTTGGAAAAAATCGTCACAAAACAGAGCCCGGTTATGCACATGTGAATCCTGAGATTTCATGCTTTGAAGCAAAAATCGTGAGTCATTCAGTAGATTACTGTGTGAAATGTCTTCTTAAAAACCGTCGGGATCATCATTAGAGTAATCTTAATATCAAAGATGAAAGAGTTGAAAGTGGTGGTTGGTTGATAAGAGAAGTGCTTTTAAGTGGAAGGAGTACAAATTATGACAAAGCACAACAGCTGCGTTGATCCACAGAAGAAAGATGAATCGCGCTTTGAGAAATATCTCGGGGATGCTTGCTTATTACTTTGGCTGAGGTAGCAATAAACACGATGGGTGTTTGAGAAATTATTTGCGGAAATTAATGGAAAACTTTGGAGAGTACACGAGTGGTTGTTGTTGGTATGTGACCAGATGTAATAATACAGCTAACACTGCTGGTTCATGTGATAACCTGCTGCACGTTCATTTTAAAAAGAAACGATTTTCAGTTTGTTTCTACTGTATGTGTAGTTAGAGGTAGAAGGGACTGAGAATCACAAAAATGCTATTTTTATTTTTGGAGAGAAGTAATTTATAGACAAGAAGGACCAGAGAATTTTTGGGTGTTTTATTGTTACGACGAGGCAGTTTCACACTCTCTTCCCATTCGAATCTTATTATTTGCAAGGCTATTGTATTGTTCTAATGACCGTGTGGAAGTAAGTGTTTTAGTGGCTATGCTTGTTAAAATACAATCCTGGATGACGTTGCAAGCTGGAGACAATTAGGCTTGTTAGTGTCTGTTCATTATTTTTAATGCATTTGACTTGACTTCCTAACAGAAAAGAACTTAAGTTTTCTGCTCAAGAATATTTTTGAATGTGAATGAAGTAGAAACAAGAATTCTTTTGCTCTTCAAACTTTTGTCTGCACTTTGCGGATGGTTGATTTCTCCGTGGATTTCGAAAGTCCCATTTGTACAGTTTTGCTGTTTGGAAATGGCTTAGCTCGGTTCAATTTATTTTGTTCATGCAGAGCTCATATGCTCATTTATCGAAGATTGAATTTCTTCCTGTTGCTTCAAGAAAAAGAAGGATTGTCTCGAAATTAAAAGCAACATTAGGTAGAGTCAGTCAGGGGCTTCTTCTTGATAGAAATGTTTTATCTTCTCATGTAAATCATCCTCTCTCTGAGATGAGTTGAATGGTTGACTGGGTATGAGAAGATGAAGAGATAGGCAAAAAGTATGCAAAAAGCATCTGACACTCTAAAAGAATGTTTTCCGAGGTAGACAGGCTGTGCGGAATGAAGATGAATGTACGGTAAAGGCCGCTCCCTTGGAGAAATCTATTAATTGTAATGGCTTGAATCTTTGCTGCTGGAAAGGATGTTTAATATTTGTCTTCTATGTGTACTCTGCATCTCTTATCGTCACTGAGAAAGTCTTCTGTAAGAAGAGTGACGTGACTGCACAGCTGACGACGTTCTGATGATTACCTTCGAGATTTATGTCTGCAGTATTCGATACGCACACTCCTTACTTAAAACTATGAAAAAATCT
>JAQGAB010001837.1:0-14322 GCA_034696565.1 Isotomurus graminis
GTGAGGCGTGTTTCTTATTTACAGAACCGATTCCACATCGTTGATAAAAGAACGGGAGAGGTCTACAAAACCAAGTTTTACTCGGATGAGCCATTCTTCTATTACCACTTGGCTAATTCTTACGAGGAGGACGACCAAATTGTGATCGATATTGACGCTTACCCGGATAGTACTATTTTCGACACGATGTTGTTGGAGGGACTCAGAGCAAGAGAAATGGGCGGTGCTGACAGTTGTCAACTCACGCGATATGTTTTACCCATCGTCAAGAATATTAAGGTTTAACATTATTGATCATCATTTGTACTCATAATGAAACTTACATGAGTCTTAACTATTTATTTACAGGAAGTCACAAAGAGTGAGAACCTGGTCAAGCTTTCGTACACGACAGCAACTGCTCGACGGGAGCATGACACGATATACTTAACCTGTGAAAGAATCGGCATGCCAGGATTTGAAGGACCTACTGCCAGCCCTGTAAAGCAGTTCAAGAAGCACAAATACGTCTATGGAAGTGGTACTTGTATGGATGGATACTACACGAATGCAGTAATATTTGGAATTCCAAAAATTTTGTTTCCTTTTCTCCGTTTCTGTTTTACTATGAAAGCTTTTAATATTTATTTTATAGCTCTGTCGACTGGATACCGAAACCAAAGAGACTCTCATGTGGAAAGACACAGAGTACTTTTTCCCAGGCGAGCCGGAATTCCTTCCGTACCCGGACGCCAAAGAAGACGACGAAGGAGTAATTCTCTCCGCTGTTTCGGATGGACGAGACAATGGAAAAGACTTTTTGCTTTTTGTCGATGCAAAAACAATGACAGAAATCAGCCGAGCAGTTCTGGACAATCAAATTCCTCAGTGTGTCCACGGAACCTTCCTTCCTGACAAGAAGATGAAGAAATGTTTCCCTTCATTTTACGCTACTTTCTAAAATTGCTTTATTTCATCCAGAATATTGCAGATTATTACAGAATTATTTACGAATCACTTTGAGAATATGCAAGTGACTGGCACTCACTCAGTGATGTGTTGTGTTAAACAGACAGTTTTCAAGTCAAAGGGGTAGTACAGATATTTTTAATTACGCAAGTCTGCATAACTTAAGTCAGATCTATTCATGTCACATGCAATGCACGCAGATGCAAATCCACAGATTTAGTAGTACTAGTGCACAATAACATATTTTTGGATTCGCTGATCTGCATGGTTGTAGTTGATGGTAAGCTAATTCATAATACTAGTGTAGTTTTTACGAGCAGCAAGCTATTTATACTAGCACACTGAAAGAGCCTGAGAACTGTAATGAATTATATTAATTCTGTACACTAATGCTAATTATTGTATCCGCCCATTTCAATGATACTATGAGACTTACACTGTGGTTTTAATTAGCTTAAATTATTTAGATGTTCGCGTTCCTTCAAGGTTTCATAGTGTTTTGTTTATTTAATTTGCACTTCGCTATGTTTTATATAACGGGAAAGGTGATGGTTTGTGGTTGTGGCAGCAAGTATCATTACACGTTTTAAATCTGAAATTTCTATTCAATTCTTCCAATTCTGAATATATTTTAAGTTACATGTATGCACGATTAGACTGAATGCGTTTTGTGTTACTACGTACCATAAGATTTTATCGGATGGTCGGCAGAAATAAAGAATATGATTGTTGAGAAGCGTTAATGTGAATTTGATATCGTCCGAGTAATTGTAGAATTAATAGTATTGATAAGTTTGTATGAATATTTACTATAAATCAGATTAGGTCGCTACATGCACTGACCTCATGGCGTTAAATTCTCTGGAGATTCTAAGGATGGTTGTGTAACGCAAGAAAGATAATTGTTTTCTTCAAGGCATAATTATACTTGGTGTGATTTAATATTGATGGATACATAAGCCCCAGAAGCTCGAAGTTCAGAAAATTCAATGAGAAGGTTATTTCAGTTTGTCTTAATGACAGACGTGGGAGTGTGCTAGACAGATAGGGAAACATCCCTTCTGTTTGAAACTGTAATTCATCTAGCCATTCAGTGTCCAATACCGTTAAACCATCAATACTGTCCATATGCACTAATTTATGAACCATTCAATTCCAGTCGTGTTCCATTGATCGTCTTGTCCTCTTCGTTATCATTTCAATGTTCTCTGTCGCCCATACTTGATTCGTTTTGTTATCAGCATGTCAGATGATGAGTATGCTTATGCGAACGAGTTACGTCTACGTCAAACCATTAGGGTGTGTGACGTAGCTTATGCAATATGATATGATTAAGAACTTGGTTGCTGAGTGGAGATTCAAGAGCCAGCATCCTTAAATCCTTTTACCAATGACTACACCCCTCCAAGATGATTCGGTAATTCTCAATCGTATTTAACATTTTTGTATGCACTATTAAAGAATATATACTCATGACATGACTTCATGGACCTCGATCTGTACCCCTCTTTGCACGTGAACAAAATGTGACAGATCCCAGGAATTGCGTGAATGAATTGAATATTACATTTGTGTGACAGACTAAATATTCTCAGTCTCCATTTATGTGTCTTCTGGGTTGGATGTCAATTCAGATACACCGACAACCGAACTAGTCTTGTAGGATCGACACGATTTACATAGAAAGAAAGCCAGTGGAGCTCTATAAAAAACTGCAGTTCATGCAACAGGAGAAGTATTATAAACCTGTCTCGTCCTTTGGACCTTCACTCAACCTTGTGAGTTTTATACTTACCATGCTTAATAAATGTACATCCCAATATTCCCAATGCTCAACAAGAGAAACTAGTATTCTAAGCTAGTCATATGGTTTCCAAACACTTGTTTGCGTTATTTAAATATTGATTTCATAGAAATAACTTGTTATTTTTGTTGCGACCATTGAACTGCGTCCAATTTGTCACAAATAATCAATTCATTTCATGCAACCAACTGCAAGAAGTCTCACAGATTTGTTCATTAAGTACAGTAGTTAGAATAATAGATTCATGGTGAACAAGTACACTAATCTGTCTCAAGGTATTTTATGTTCTTCATGACATATCAGTGATTCCCTTGGCGTGAAAATAATAAAAATTGATGTATTACTTTTTAGGTAACTGCTGTGATAACTGCGGAGTTGCTAACCTCAGGATTTGATTCTGTGGCAATACTGCACTTGAGTTTCATTTAATACTATGGCAGAAGCATTGCCTGGTTCAAGCTCATCCCTTACGCAAGACAATTCAGCAAATATTTCTGACTCAGATAATAGTTCAACATCTTCCACGACGGAATCTTACAACGCTGCTGCAGCAATGAATTTCCGTGCACCTGGACAACCTGTCAGTCCAGGACCTTTGACGTTAGACTATTCATTTTCAGGATTGGAGACGAACGAATTCGGAGAAGCTTTAGAAAATCAACCTTCTCGAGTCTACAGCTCCGTCGAAATAATCTTGGCAGCTAACAACAGCATTATCCACATTCCCGATTTTATATCTCGCTACAAAAACCTCCGTCAGTTGGATTTGTCTAATAATCAACTGACAGAAATCCCAGATTCGATTTCCCTCTGTACGAACTTGACAACTCTCATAGCTCGGAACAATCTCTTAGATGAACACAGCTTTCCCAAGAATCTTAAGGATCTTCCTAAACTGAAAGAGCTTAACCTGAGTGGAAATTTGCTTACAAGAATTCCTTATGAAATCTTAGATATTCCGTCCATTGTAAGTTTGCATTTGGGAGCAAACAGAATTGAATTCGTGACGAAAGACGTGAGACTCATGAGGAAGTTGGAAGTCTTGTATTTGGGCGGAAATACGATCTCTGAGTTGCCTTTCGAAATCGGAGAGCTTGTGAATCTTAAAGTATTTGTTTTGTGCGAGAATCGATTGGAATATCTTCCAAAGTCTGTGTCGACTCTGAAGAATTTGAAATCATTGCTGCTGCACCGAAATTGTCTAACAGCTTTACCTGTTGAGCTTATCAAACTACGCAACCTGATGGAGGTATGAATAGTTTATTTACTCCTCTTCTTGTTCATTGCTGTATGCCTAATTATTTTTTTTATCTTTTTCAGTTAAGTCTTCGAGAGAATCCTTTGGTTAACAAATTCGTCCGCGACATGGTATTCGATCCTCCGAGTCTAATGGAATTGGCAGGTCGAACAATCAAATTAAAGAAGGTTCCATATAAAAACTCAGATTTGCCGAAAAACTTGGTCGGCTACCTCCAATGTGCCCATCAATGCGTCAATCCCCGTTGTAAAGGTTAATACACAAATAATAATGATTGCCTTAATTTCTTCATAAATTTGCTTAAGCTATTATTCATATGAATTTATTAAAATTCTAGGAGTGTTTTTCGACACAAGGATTGAACACATAAAATTCGTCGACTTCTGTGGGAAGTATCGCATCCCCCTTCTCGAATATCTTTGTTCTCCCAAATGCAGTAACCAGAGAAGTCCTGCACACGAAGTCAGCGACTCTGATTCAGAGGAAGACAGAATAAGGAAGGTTTTATTAGGATAAGTAAGACACTTCTCAACCTGTGAGAATAAGAACTAGAGAATTTATTCGTGAATATCGTACTTCTTCGTAACATAATTAGTTTACTGCATACTGCAGACATTTGGTCTGTTTACATTACACTGAAGAACGTTACAAACTTCTTCACTACTCGTAATTTTAGAAGGTATTATCATTTTTTACTTAACTATATTAACTCTAAAATGTCGATGAATATTTTAAGCACGAAATAATACATAACACAATACTAGCTACGTACAAAACGCGTAAATAAAAACCCATTTTTTGATAACCAGTCATAATTTTGGATTGAATCCATGTACGCATGAAGCATACAACTATGCATCAAAACAGCTAAGGTACGTTCATGTATAAATGATCGGCAATAATCCTGGATTACTTCAATGAATACTTAAGGTCGTTTTTAGCCCAACATGAATACGAAATTAGCTTCCCCTTAAAATGGTGTTCATCCTGTTACTTGCTCCAATTCGGTGGAAGGCTTGTATCGATTACTTTCTTCTGCATTGCTCTGGTCTATATTTTATGTTAAAGAAACTCGCAGAAGAAGGAGAAGTATATGCCAACCGAGCATGAAATCCGACTCCAATGCTCGACTCCTGAAAGTCTTCCTGAATCCGGGCAGGGAAGTCTCCTAAAGGCTCCGAAATGCCCTGTTTCTCCTACAATCATATGACCTTGGGTTAGTAGCTCTAGTATCTCTAAGTTGTGGGTGTAGTACACAAATGCACGTGCAGAATTTAACCCAGTCTTAATCTCTCGGTAATAACAGTTAACAATGCCAGAAATTGCATCTTTGTTCGCATCATGCTCAGAGCAGATTACTCCGCTTGAAGGGACAGTAAAAGGTATGAAAATTATTGTGTACTCTTACTATTATTATCCAATTCTATAGAAAACCTCGCAGTACTCAGGTATTTTTTTCATACACAGATAATTTTGTTGACAAATAGGTAAGCAATGTAAAGGTCGTATTTATGATTGTATAGCCCAACTATACAACAAAAAGGCTCACAATTTATGACATTTCGTGTCCCAAATCGACGTATTCACACTCGTTAAACTACAAAGAATCAACGTGACAAAGTTGCTTCAGTTCGTAATTACAGCATAATGGTAATTATTACTATCGTCTAATATTTCTGTTCTTTAAGAGAGAGAGCTTTGGTGTATTCATCATGATGAAAGATGAGGGAGATTCTTCAAACTTATAATTTATTGATTGCAACAAGCGACACATTGTACGTGAATAAATCGCAGTTGTACAAGTTTTCATTCATTTCAATTTCATGCATCGAACAAATGAAAAAATACCCTTGACCGTCTCGCACGACTCGACAAACGAAGATTGATTAGTATGCAAATAAACGTATCAGTGAAATATGATGTCTCAGGTGCATCTCGCACTCAAGTGAATAAAGCTGTTAATAATCTAATAAAGATGTTAATTGTGTACATCAAGTACAATGAATCCTCTAATGACTACACGTTGTTGTGTCTGGTAATTTACAGGAGTCATTCCAACATGGCTAGAAGGCAAGCTAATGAGAGTTGGTCCTGGACTCTTCGATATTGATGAAGGATTCACCATGAATCATTTTCTCGATGGATATGCCATGGTGTCCAAATTCGAGATTAAAAATGGAAAGGTTCGTAGAGTTCATTTTTAACCAATACCAAAATAGCAGCAGCGTTGTTTCTAAATCAGTCTCAATTCTTCACCTAAATATATACGAAGCATGTGTGTCAGTAAGTTAATTCTGATATCCTCTGCAGTTTCTATTTCAAATATGGAAAACACGTCTCTTCGAGTGTGAAGAAAATTTCCAAACCTAACGATGGTGCCTAATTTTACTTCCATCAGCGAAACTCCAAGTCTGAAATTAGCTTCGCTGAGAAAGTATTTGGAGAGTTCTATCTTTGGAAATGTCTGTTTTTAAACGACTTTAAAATAGACAGGTTTGTGGGGATGGGAAGAAAACAAGTTAAAATTACGGACTGACGCTTGTAAACTTAAATAGGATCCGTTGTTTTTAGATGCAGGGGGCTATTTTGAGGACCCCTGACATCTCTTCTGCACTCCGAGTCTCCAACAAGACTCGGAATATTTTAAGACCCGAGTAAACGGATTCAAAATTATTTCGAGGGCAGTATTTATAAATGAGTAATTTTTAGAATAGTATTTTGGGTCTGTATTGGGCTATTTTAAAAAGGCTATTTTAAAAAGGCTATTTTTGCGAGGTTCATTTATACCCAACGGAAGTTAGCAGAAGGCAGAAACCAAGTCTTTATTTATCGCACCCCAACTCTAAGGTGAACCATCCTCTCCCAACGCAATGTAATCGCCAATCTTAAGAATACTGCTGAGGAGGAGAGTAAAAGTGAGACTTTAATTTTGGATTACACATGAGTAAGGAAAAGAACATGAATGACAGCACAGAGAACATTCAACGAGCTCTCGAGAGGTGTATCTTTAGCCTCTCCTATCCACCACGTTGGCTTAAACCAAAGACAAATGCAAAGTATCTAAACTGTAAATAGACTCTTTCCTTCTAATAACATGGCATAATGCATGCATCGCTGATGACACTTGGTTATGCAATCAGAATTATCTACCTTAATTTAATTTGTATAAATAAGCAGCTAAAAATATACCTGAATGTGCAATTATCTTAAATGAAATCTAGTTTGTTTCATCTCTTCTACTATAGTACTTACGCTAACATCTATTATTTCATTAACTTGTCGAATTCCGAGAAGAGGTTATTACTCAAAAATGTTTAAGGTGAGTTGTTTTGTAAAAACACAAGGTTATGGTGTACATAAATACATCGAAGAAGCAGCGACTACTCATTGTACCAGGTCATTTATAGACTTAATGGTATATACGTATACCTTGTTCGATCTTATAATCCGTTTAATCAGTCAAAAGTACATCATTCTTTTTGAATATCCTTCTTATATAATAGGAGCTCATATTAAATTAATGAGAAATATTCCTTAGAAGGAATACAATTATAAGAGGCAAGAGGATGTCGAATCCATCTTGTCTTAAAAGTAAAATGTAGGGCACAGTCTTAATATTAAACTGTCTTCTTGCAATTTATTTTTGAAATCTTACTTTGCTTTGAAACAGGTGTGGTATTCCCAAAAGCTGATAGAATCAGAGTCATATCAAAAAGCGATGATAACAAAAAGGCCAATTTTTGCCGAGTTCAGTACGCACGCATACCCAGACACCACAAAAGGGTTTCTATACAGAATGTTCTCAACACTGGTAAGCAGCATGTGTGTCATTTGTAGTTTCCACTGTATTTTGAATATAATTCGTAGAAACACGAAATAAGTGAAATGATAAATGTCTACTAATAAGTCTCTGCATGCAGTGCTGAGTATTACATAAGCACCCAGATGCAACTTCGATTATCCTTTCTTTAAAAGAAGCTAATCTTGATGAGAAAGTTAAATGGCTTTTATGAATGAAGGTTCCAACGGACTTGACAGACAATAATGTTGCAGCACTTTACTGCATCGAGGATGAAGTGATCGCAGCCTCAGAGACATGTTTTGTTCACTCCTTGGATTGCGATTCGCTTGTCAAGAAAGAACGGGTAAATCAGACGTTCGATTATTGCTTTTATTACATCCACTCGCGTATCATATATATTTTGAGGCAATGGGTGCTAATAACTCAAACCTCAATATTTTCTTCGCCTTGAGTATATTTTTGTATATAAATGATTGAAGGAGATACTTAGAAAATAACCTACCTTTGTAGCAGGAGCGTCTCTTTATATTGAGACATTAATATTTTCCTGTATTCTGTCTATGATTTGCAATTCCATTTTGATAGAAGGGCATGTGCATTCCCTACTTCGAATTGTGTGTAGTACCACAGAGTACCCTCCACTAATCCTCTACTAATCGTAAGCACTAAAAAGGATGACTTAAATCTCTTGGTCTTGTGAGGTGAAATCATGATGAAGATGATGAGTAGACTCGTCTTCTCAATGAGAATGATTCAATAATAGATTGGTTGTCGATGTCAATTCATTCTTAAATGGGTAGGCTAATCTTATCCTCTCTTGTCGTGATGACTAGACCCAAGAATAGGACAAACTGTATGGGGTCTCTCTTCGCGAATGATAGCAATAAAGAAGCACCTCAGAGGTACATCCCTACATTCGTGTGTCATCTTGGGTATTTTCAAAATGCTCCATGTACCCATTTGGTGTACCTTTGTGAACTCATAATTGCATAATAAAAATAACAATATTTTCCATAATAATAATACACGAAGGATACGAAGTATATAAAGCCTTTCTACTATTGTCCGTGGAAAGTATTTAGAGAAAGAGTTTACAAAAACATGTGTCCGCATAATTTACCACTCCATTAGAACCAAATTGCAAAGTGCATTAATCCGAGCAGTGTATAATTTTATTGCAATTTGTTATACCCAAATGTCATATGTAAGCCATGTACTTGGCTTTTACCTTGTTTTTCATTCTTTCTGGATGTTTTGACAGCTAAATTAATGCAAATAAAATAAGAGGAATTACGCGAATTCTTTAATCCATTCGAGCACGATGTAATCTCTTAAAATTGATGTAAGTGCATCTATTCCTGCACTCGCGTATACAACAGAATCCATGTAATGTCTATCCTTATGCATTTTAATACTTTTTAGGCAGTGGTAGAACATGTATTCGTCAACTTTGACTAATGTACCAGGTTTTTTGACATGAAAAGACATAAATATTCCTCAAATCTGAATGCACATTGCAACACTCGTAGTGATGCCATTCTTATAATTTGTTTTAAAGGTAACCAGCATGTAGGTATGTGAAACAAAAGGTCTCAGATCATTCATGACTTTGTACGAGGAAGAAGAATTTACGAAAGGACTTATTTGGTTCTCGTGTGTGTCTGCGGTCGAATGGAGATTCATATAATGTGAGATTATCAACAATGGAATCCGATCTTCAGAGATTACTACACACATACGTAGACATTTATCTTCTTCCTAATGCTTCTTATACACTTTTTATATCATTAATGTAATCACACACAACAAACTGCTAGAAGAGGGTCAATGATATTTGATTATTGTGTGAATTTCCTAATTTTACGAAATCAATGGGACTCTTGTCGTGGGCCGTGTGATATTGATTGATTGTATCATTCTCATACTTGCAGCATGATTTAATGAAATCTTGTGGGACGATGTTCTCTACTTCTCGGCCACTAACTGACTCCGATCGAACTACTTGGAACATTGGGGCTACGATGCTTACAGGTTGCAAATATCACCTTATCAAAATCCCATTCATCTCATCAGGAAAAGCGTCTGACGGTAAGGCGGTGTGGAATTTATTATTGGCATTAAATTAATCAGTCCTATTTGTTTAGAACATCTTCTGTGTGTCTCTCACTCATGCTTATTCATTCGCAATAATAACAACTAATTGTAATTTCCTAGTTTCATTCCTTCTTAAATACCTCCTGCAAATAATTTCCTCAGCTGTGAATCCGCATAAGATGATTGCATTGCGAAACTGTTGTTAATAATGTACCATTCACAGTAATTAAAGTCTTCGAATTTATGATGTGGAGGCAGTTTTCTCTGCCCCGCTCAATTAGAACTGACTTCCTTCACATTTGCACAGGAATAAATATTATTAATCAGCTAATTTGAATCTTTCATCCTTCATCAAGCAAATATTTGTGCAACTAACAACATGACTCAAGGTGACATCAAATATGTGAGGCGTTGCATTATCACATTCTCGGGAATATGTTCACATTTGAGAAAGAATATAGTTGACGTAACGCAATGATCATGAATGACAGACCTGCAGAAATTCTTTTTATTTGACAGAATCATCAAATGATAAAATGTCAATATCAGAACAAAATTACAATCCTTTTCTAGGTATTTTCGACTTGATTTGACATTAATGATTTCACATTTTCATAAGCATTCTCTCCTGAAGATGGTTTTGGAATAAAACCGAAAGCTTGAGATTTTTAAGTCCACATGTCATCATCCTTTGATTCCCTCACTCCTATTGGAGTAAACCTTAATTGACATTAATAATTTTATTTACAGTTTTCAACTATTGAACAGTTTCATAAAAAAGCTTAACCATCAAGAAAAAGCCTCTAGTGCATCAATCAGATGAAATTAAGCGTAGTATCCAATTTCAGTTGATCTTACTGCACTTATGCTTACAAGAGAATGCATTAGAGAACTCCCTAATCTGTCGTGATGCACATCAGGACAACTTGCTAAACTGATATACGATCAATATCTTCATATCTTAATTTTGGTAGAAAACACGTAGAACAACGTGCGTAAAAGTAATGTGAGATGATTATACACATTATTTTCAGCCCTAAAAGAGTCGAAAATCGTGGCCACAATACCTTCATCTTGGAAAACATGTCTGTCGTTCATGAGCTCGTTTGGAATGACAGAAAACTATGTAATTTTCATGGAGCAACCACTCCTCATGAATTGCGTGAAATTAGCACAGATTGGGATTAAAGGCAAAGCGTTGCGAGACACGTTTGAATGGACTCCTTCCGAGAAAGTAAATCTCCACTGATTAAGTCTCACTTATTATCACACCTAATCTCCTTTTAGTAGATCATCTTTCATTTTGATGCTGTAATAACGTAACATGTAATTCTATTTTTGTCTCGTCCCACTTCACTTTCATTTGTCATTCGCATGGTCCCACTCTAGTTAAATGTTGGGTGCAGATGAGATGACGAAAAGTTGTTAATCCTATTCTCATCTTTTCCTTTCGTGTTTGAAGTTTGATTGATGATACTTATCCAAGACAATGAAACACAACTATCTTATCTCCCCTTGCTATATGCCATTTCAATTTGTCCCATTGTATTTCTAATGGCAGTTATGTTGGTGTGTCCACAGAATCGATTCATAGTTATCGAGAAGGAAACCGGGAATGTGCTTAAGACGAAATTCATGACAGATGAAAGCTTTTTTGTGCTCCACCACATCAACGCTTTCGAGAAAGACGATCAGGTTTGTGATGTTAATGTAATAATCAGGATTGCAATTAGCTCTTGTCCTCATTTGTTCCGTGGGATTGCATCTTCTCACTTGCTTCTCGCTTCTCACACTGCTTCTTGCATGCGGCCTTCACAACTCCACATGAAGATGATTCAACAATGTAAATAAATAATGTACAGTTGGCACATCTGAAGGTGACCAATCATCCAATGCAAACAAATATTGTTCTTACACATTCCTTTGTGCAATCGCCATGAACTATGTATGCTTGACCAAATGACCAGCGTGAGACACACGCTTCCATCGTTAGTGAGGCCATTTAAGGAAGTCATTGGAATTCCAATTGCAAATGACAATATTCAATTTAATCAAGAAACAAGGCAAGAGATACAATTTTATATCGTTTTATTGTTATGTTGCACACTTTGCGGAAGACCGGAGTACAAAAATATAAGTGTTCGGGTGTGTGGATTGGTGTGTGGGGTGTGTAAGTCTCAGGACAAATACACTCGTGTACGTGTGACTAATGTTACAATTTAAATAAATTTTGCGTGGAAGTCCAATTCATTGCCGATTAGTGGATGTGATCTAGAGTAAGGAAATGCATAAGGGTCAACTGTTTAGGCCTTTTGGCTCTCGATGTTCTTGTAGATGATGTCCAAAGCCTTTTGGATGGCTGTATAGAGAAACAGAGAGAAGGAAATTAGCAATTAAATCGCAATATACGCGTACAAAGTACAAAGCTCATTAAGAGCAAAAAATGACCTATAAATTACCTTCTGGGATTGGTGGTGGAGTTGGAAGATGGTCTCCCTTGGGCTGGAATCCGTTCTCGTCAGCGATGTAGGTGACTTCGATAAGATCTTTAGAGGGGAATAGTGAGACCAATTAGCTGATATTAAGTTCTGGAGAAAGTTAAGGATCAGTTTTACTTACCTCCTTCGGGGCTGTAGTAAGAGTAAGATCCTTGGATGACTTGGATTGGGTTCTCTGGGTCGTCACTTGGCTTAATGTATCCGCTCTGCTCTTGCTTTTGTCCGTCGGAAAGCTCGGAAAGCCACTTGAAGGTTCCATCTCCATTGTTCTCGTTCTCGCTTCTGACAATGGTGACTTCCTCAGCCTTTGGGGCTTGAGGTCGAGCCAAGGCAATGCCAAGGAAAGCGGCGATAAGGACCTGTAAAGTATCAGAAGAATCTCTTACAATTCGGTCTCCAATTCCAATATCCTTCTTTCGGGTAAAGAAACTATTCCAATATGATTTGAAGGACTCAAAAGATAAGAAATATGTTGGAAAACACTATAGACACTGGCGATTCGATTATCCGAAAGATTCACTCTTCACAGGCAATAAAAATTACCACTGAAGGTAATTCTAATGCACACAAGAACAAAAGAAAGTATTCTTACGTATTTCATCATTTTGAGGGGATGAGTGTGTAACTCGAAAGCTAAGTCACAAGAGAAGGTTCTGAAGAAGACTGATGTCCAAATTGGGAGTTTCGGACGCTTATGTAGCAAAATTTTTGGCGAAGGTGGCCAAAATCAGTCACACAGGGGTCTTCAAATTCGTTCCTAATAATAATGTCGTGGTGATGTCCCTTATCACATAACTTCACGCATCTTCATCTTAGTGGTCAGGTAGGGCAGAGATACACTCTCACTTTACCAGGACTTGTTCATCATCAGGGACTCACTCCCTCGGCATGATACCTGCCGATTAGTATTAGACTATGGGATGAATCTCATTCATGATATTGTATTACATGACTATGTTCATCTCAGATCTGCGATTATTACACGCAATTCTTCATCTTCTATATGCGAGCGTCCCTTCAAATCACCATAAAGCTGTAATCAAATGGATACCTTAACGATCACATCCTGATCATTATTTTTATTACATCTTGTTGTAGTACATCTCGGGCCTCGTGTGATATAGGTGCACACAATCTTCTGCCTGCACTCCTTCTGCATCCATCGCGTATCTCCACATATCGAACACACAACATTTAATCGAATAATTACTTAACAGGCTTTGCTTGGCCATGTTGCTCATTATCTTAACACGATGACCCTCCTTCATGCTCATCTTCTCAGACAACCCTTCGTTGTGTCAATGACTAACGAAGAAGTCAGGGGTAGTTGAAGATAATGAGGATTTGAGGATGCATGTGCAGGTACCTTCTTTTTGTCGTCAACTCTTGTCCCTTCGCACCATGTGGAGGTTTCAAACTCCAAACGTCCATCCGTTGCACCTTAGTAAGTGAGTCTCTTCTTCAAGATTACCTCATAATTAGCTGCTGTTGCACAGCTAAGAGGTTACACGTTGTCCCCCTGATCGATCACTTAATGTCACCCATCACCATATAATTTTAATATTGCACTACACGACTCTTAAAGAAGCTCATCATGATGGTCACTAATGAATACTGGATGACTACTTACAGCAAAGGTGCTGAGACATATTTACTCAATTCCTTTTATGTCAAATACTCAAACGGCTCAAATTTAAATACTTTCACCTACAAAATGACAATAAATGTGGATCTATTAATTCTGTTATGATAGCAAATTTATACATAGCTCGTCAAAAAATCAGCACAACAATTAAACTTCACGCATCTACTTTGTATGCATATCGCCCTCCTCGTTATTTTAAGACATGCAACACATAATTTGTATAATTTTGGTAAACCTGATTATTGATATTTGTTCTTGTAAATGAAATACCTT
>JAQGAB010001838.1:0-14321 GCA_034696565.1 Isotomurus graminis
TCCCGATCATTAACAACCACTCCGTTAGGGAATTCCAAATGCTTAGAACAACCAAATTTATTGAGAACCGTTCCAGTTTGATCAAAAATAACGACGCGCATAACCTGTTGACAAAAGTAAGCCGCTATTAATTGTATTCCGTTTGGTAAAGTTCATGAATGCATTATGTCCTGAATCTCAACGTACTTTGCATTCGACCACAATAATTCGCCCTTTGTCATCCACCGTTACTCCTCGAGGATGCTGCAACACGTTGGCTCCAAATTTCCGAACGAATTGACCATACTGACTGTAAATTTGAATCTGGTGAGTCGGTGACCTTTCAGTAACTACAATATCTCCTGTTGGTTTCACAACAGCCACACGATTCGGATATAACAGTTGTCCATCCCGTTTCCCACATTCACCAAATTGAAACTTAAATCGGCCTTCCTGGTCGAAAATCTACGTACAAACAAAAGTTAAAATATGTCTGTACCATCAATGCTTACAGTTGACAGTGGAGGCGAAGACTTACCTGAATCCGATGGTTATTAGTGTCAGCCACAACAATCTCATTATTCCCAGTAACAGCAACTCCTGACGGTTCAGTGAATTGAGCTTCTCCTGTGCCAAATTCTCCAAACTTGCAATGATAAATCATTTTCTGTCGCTTGATAGTCGACCCTTTGAGATTCAACGGAGCGATCAGTTTAGAACCTAATTCCAAAACCGGATCGTTTGACGACAACGACTTGGTTGAAAATATGTCGCTTCCATTATCCATGAAAAAATCGTTTTGACCTGAAATATCCAATTGACTTTTATTAGAGTTGAATAGAAGTAAAGTCTTAAAATAGTCATGAACAAACATACCATTCAATGAATTCATATCTCCAGCATTCGACCACTTTTCATAAGACAGTATTCCTCCAGAGCTAAATCCATGTCCAATTGGTCCGTTTCCATTATCCAAACACTTCGATTGCTGAGACATCTCCAGAAGTCCTGGTCCCGTGAGAGAATTGTGGCGTAGCATATTAAATGCATTCAAGCCAGCATCTAGACCAGCTTGGTTAGAATTAGGCTTTGATATCGGTCGTGCAATTGCTGTTTGCTTGAACGAAGAAGTCACATCAGAAACAGACGAGGACCTTATGTAGCCCAAAGTGTTGCGCACTGCGGTCTACAGAAAAAACAAATTCAACTTTAAAACTTCGGAGATTTAAGATAGTTGCTGGTATTCAGTTAATTCAAAATTCCGTACCTGCATAGCTGGATAGTTGGACATGAATTCCAAATCCCCACCATTCGCTGCATTTTTAGCCAAATTAGGATTTGGAACAATGTTAAGTAAAGCCTGGAATCGTTTCTCCAACAAAGTTTTGAACAGCAGAATTTGTGGTGGCGAAGCATGTCGGAGAAGTCGGTCACTGAATTCAATAGTTTGATACATCCTTTCCAAAGTCTCTTGCACTTGTTGAGTAACCACAGACAGAGCAACCTGTAATATATCATCATCATCCCTTTAGTTCTTAATCCATTCACTAAACAACATTTAATTCTGAAGCACACATACCTGGCGTGAGATATAAATACTCTCCAACTCCCGTGTGAGTTCACTTTTACGGTCATTCAGAACATTTTGATAAAACGCAAATGCCTCGGATATCTGTTTATTTAAAGTAAAGTCATTTTACATTTCAACTCCCAGTTGTCTCATTGCCTATACTTCCCATATGCTGTAAATTCAGTTACCTCTGTCTGAGCCTTTGAGTATTGATTCTGCAAGCGAAAATTGGCTGCTTCAAACGACTTCAAAACTTCATGCAAATCCATCGAGCGAAGACGGAACTGAAAAGAAGAGTAATTCATGAGGTTCACGGCAAATGAGCTGTCGACTTTCTCTCGCGAAGTCGTAAATCTCCCATTCGCAAAGGTACGAAGGTATTACTAACAGCACACGGCCCACCATTAAAAGTGACACTCACCTCATGCACATATTGTGCCAAATTCTTCACGTAACTTGACTCGCAATCTGACAAAACTTCCAACTCGTGATCAGATTTCGGGTGCTCAGTATCAATACACTCAATGCAAGTTGGAATGGCACAAGTTCGGCAGTAAAACGCTAAATTCTCGTCCGTATGTTGAGTGCAGGGCACATGAGTCTTGATTCCCGGCTCCTTGAAAGTCTGCAATTAGAATTTACAAGTACACTTAATATATTTGCTATTCTTGGCTTTACTGGTCATGTAAATCGGTATTAAGTCTGAGTTATCCTTACACTACTAGTGAGTACCTCATTGTTAGTGTATATGAGACGATGTCCTTCAAAGCAATGCATAAACTGATGAGCCATCACACAATTAGAGCAAAGGTGATTGGAACAATCATAGCAACGAGCGACTGCAGGAGAATTTTCAGATTTACATCCAGTGCATTTATTTTCATCATCGTTTGTATGAGTCACTTCTATGAGATTGGTGACTGCGTAATCAGGAAGCAACCCTGCTACTCCCTACAACACACACATCACGCTTTGTTAGCAACTCTCTCAGATGAATTCGAAGCTTTATGAAGCATTTTTTATGATTGTATACAATAAAAGGACTTCTTCGTACGTACCTGAGCACTAAGTGGACACTCCATCCTGCATGTTGGACATGTAAGCAGCTCTGGATTGTTATGCTCAAAAGTCTTCTCCAAACAGTCTTCGCAAAAAGTGTGGAGGCATGGAAGTACCTTCGGTCGCTGGAAAGTCTCATCACAGATCTTGCACTTAATTGCAGCAACGCCTAAAGGTGACAAGGGTCTATGAGACTCTCCACTTCCACTGCTGTGACTCGAAGACACCCCTCCGATCGTTCCAGGGCCCAAGAATCCCGTTAGATTCTGCCGAACCGTGGAGCTGCATGTGCTGGAGCTAGAACTGGATTGCGGACATCCGTGAAGGCCCAATGCCAATTCTACCTGCTCTGGCTCAACAAGTGAACCCAGTGCTGTTGCTCCAGATAAAGACTCGTTTGACGGAGTAGGTGAACTCATCTTGTTTCAAGCGTTTCTTCTATCCACCACACTACTTTCCTGGGAAACAGAGACAATAAAACCTCTTTAATACACCCTAATTAGTTCAAAATAACTGATAAAAGTGTGTGGTTAAAAAGGTATAAGGTAAAGTAAACTAAGGTAGGGTAAAAACTGCAAGGACTCAGCGAAACTGCCTGAGTTGCGACCAAGACGGAAGCAAATACTGCTCTGGCAAGAAAATGCCTAAAGATCTCCAATACTTTGTCTTCGAATGAGGTTTAATCTACGACAAATGATCTGAATGAATGCAATTCACATATCCAGCGACTTCATGCAAAGCTTCAGACGCCAGACTCCCCGAAATACACACCATAGTTTTTCCATCTGCCACGGAAGCCCACCCTAACTTTGCATAAACAGCTATCTACCTTTACACATGAATCCTTGTAGTTGTAAGTCTCAATCGCCTTCGCCCAAACACGCTTATTTTTACGAATACACAACAACCAAGCAATTCGGTAAATCGCCAAGTATTACAAAATCATTTGCATAGGACTTGTAAGTCTTAAACCAAATTACAAAGTCTCAGTAAACCTTTTCAACATTGTTAACTGTAAGTGCAAGTCTTCCTACATCCTACAAAACTTGTAACACATTAAGCGATACAAAAAGGAAAATGCTTTAGCATCAAATTGCCTTACAGTAGTGCCCACCTTATCTAAACTATAATAAAAGCTGCCATTCAAAATGCAAACTAAGTTTTGTGTAAAACGAAGCCTTATCATTTGATACATTTACCGATAACGGTTGCTGAGAGCCTCAACTCAATTCCCACAAAACTGACTGACTATAGAAAAACACAAACCTCACACAGAACATTCCCCAACACACATTTTTACATGAGGATGTAAAATCCCCAGGAAGAGAACTCTAAAAGCGTTCTATTTGGTAATCGCTTGACTTCCATCTCCAAGCGTCGTTTCATCCTTCAATCCCACCATATTATGGTGCCATGAGGCCGTATTAAAGGTGAAATCGATGCAAATCGTGGAGCAGGAACATTTCGAGTAAACTTTCGCTTATTGTTCATGACCCAGTTCGTAGCCTAAGGCTTTGAGGCACATGAAGCACTCACCGAATTCCTTCTCATGTAGCAACGCTACATATAAAATCCATACACACAAAGCATTTACTTAAAAGTCCAACCTTTATTACATCCACTAACTACCACCACAGTTCGAGTAGTAACTCGACTACATAACATTTGATTGTGCAGTGTGGTACGTAATGCAATTTCCTTCAGGCATCTTCCTTGCATCATGCATCAAACGAGTTGATTCACTACCTACAAACCAACATTATTATGAACTGCTACACTACTAAACTACTCTACACACACCACTCTCACTTTCTCTGTTCGTTGATCCCAAAGAACCTCAGTCCCTCACATATATAGCTTATATAAAACTCTCTGGTATATTTAACTAACTTCTCATAGAGTTAAGGTGCTCAACAATGCAATGCATATCTTCATTTCCTTCATGCCTCACTTTCCACTTTCCGCCTACTGCCCCACTACCACTCTCCTCTGATCATCGTGCTGTAATCATAAAATATGCCAATCCCACTGACTTAGTCTTTCAAAAACATGCATTACACAACATTAATTGTAGTGGTTTTTAAAGTTTTAGCTCGGCAAAAAACATGCATTCATTCTTAGCTTCCCCTTTCAAACAACCCTTGTTGAATGTGTTTACTACACAATTTATAACCAAATGTATATACAAGTAGATTTACACTTCTAATCCATAGTGTATATACACATATATATGCATACCAAACCAAAAAACAGCTAAAGCTATACTTGTTCCACTATAAATAATAAATTGTTTCCCATTCCGTCCGTTTTAAAACGAAAGATCAATACAAGAATTACACTAGTGTTTCAATTCATACTTCACTTACTTCACTCCTCTACCTGATTTGAACTGTAAACCAACTTGCACAACACTAAAAAATATTGATTGTTTAGCAAAAACACATTATAAATATTATAATTAAAATAGAAACTTTCTATACACACAGAGTCACAGCGAAACTAGGCAGCTTGCTAGATGTAACAGTCTATGATTTATCTCTGACTCATTAAGTAGGGATGGATGTACGTGTGGTGTACTCAATCTTTCTATGAAAGCTCTCTACGTTACATGCATCTGTGTTTATTATTACTTAACTACAGATTATCAATCAATCGACCTATCTGTCAATTTACTCTAGTTATTTGGTTCGTTGTAAGTACAGACAATAAGGGCACAGAAGTGTAATTACTACTTTTTATTGATCGTGTACACGAGACGATTTTTTACCCTGTTTTGCACCAAATTGCGTGAGGAATAACATCAAGTTTTAAAAAATTAAAAGAACAACATCCTAAACCCATAGGAATAATTACAGAGAACAATCCATACAAGATAATAAGGCATAACTCAAAAAGTTATTTAAGCTTCTTCTTAAATCACCACCACCAACCAGAGTGTAACACTTGCTTGCCTCGTCAATTGTATGCAAATGCTGATTAATACGATTTTTTGTAAATATGCAGATGCACAGATGCATCAAGTTTTATTACTTTTGAATTTTAAACACTTGTCACTTTTGTGACTTCCTTTTAACGAGTGTGGAAGTGGATTAAGATTTAGTGCCTTCTGCACAACTTCTTAAAAGCATTTCACAAGATGGAAACTTAAACAAGTGTTGATAACTATAATACTCACTGGCAAATATTCTCAGGATGTAAAACACTTACTCAAATTTCAAGAGGTATTCATTCAGTTGTATTCGATCTCAACTTCATAAATGTCAGTCACAGGAATCATAGGCTAATGAGAATATTGAAATAAGAATACATAACAGGAATACTACTTGCGTATATGCACAAAATACAAATGATGCACATACACTCCTGACCGCACACACTACTCAAATTAAATTACATTCAGTTCACTTGGATGTATCAAGTTGTCTACTTATTCATTTCATATTACGTGTAGCAGACAATAGCAAATATGTCCTTCAATTTCTCTACACACACAGAGATTGCTTTTGCTGTCAACTTTCAGCTAACAAGGCATTTGATGTATCTCTCTAAAAATTGAATATACAAACTATATGCAATAAAATGTTTCTTTGTATACCTACGTATCAAGCACAACTGTTTGAATGTCTCTAATTTCCTACTGCACTCGCGTACTACAAGATAGACACAAACACTTCTTTCCGTACAATCAGTAACAATTGTCACTCAAAGTTAAGATGCTTCACTGATGATGATGGTGTGCTTATTCACGCTTATTATCTGCCAAAAATACGACCTACTGCTAAATTTGACTGACATATTATTATATGGATTGAGCAATTTTCAACACAAGTTAATCCAAAACATAGCTGTTCACTCATGACACTTGGTACTTGGCACTTCAAGAGGAAATCAGTGATTTAGATTACATTCACCACGTAGTAAGCTATGTACGAAATCCTCGTAGTAAAAGGTACTTCTTAAAATCTTGTGATTTGTTTGTGTGACAAAACAACTTAAGAGTGATAAATACCCGTTTAAGTCAGAAGTTCATCGTTAAATCATCAATCAAACTTGGTATTATTTATAAACCTCCACACTTACTTTTGCTTCCTTCCTTTTACATCCAAAAAACACAGGAAACAAACGCAGAGTCTGCTACAACCTACTGAACCAACTCTCACAGTGTCCCACAGTGCAGAGTATCATTCGTATCCACACACAATCCCAGCACCTCATCCGCTGTCACACAACACACAACTCCACTTAACTTCCACCAAATGACAACCTCACCAAAGATGAAAGTAAAGCGAATCGCTGTACAAAAAATAAGTGCAGAACAAACCGCACACTGTGCAAGACCATTTCCTCCTTTCATTATTAGTTTACCTGTCCATGAAATTTGGCAATCTGGTAGATTATCATGACAGAAATAACAATACGCAGCTTGTGTATTTTTAGTAGCCTGCGCAATATTGTGATTTGTGATTGATTCAAATCCAATACTCGGTCAGTATGATAAAGTGTAATAATAAAAGTGGAAATCTAAAAACCACTCTCCTATTCTATCATCATCCCTATAAGTCATCCTCCTGCACTGTCATTCCTATTCATCTCCATTCAAGCCAAACAAACACCCAACTGCTGGTCTATCACACACAAACAGAATCATCATCGGACACAATCACAAGTCCAAATATAACTTTCGAAAGCCGTGTGGAATACAACACATGATGAGAGTGGTTCAATATTTTTAGTAGAAAGCCAAAGGAGGAGAGAGAGAATGTATGTGAAAGATCCCAGGAAAAAGTGAGATGGGAAATCCCAGCAGGTTGTGGAAGGAAGGGGTAGAATGATTCACATTCGAGAGATGCAGGAGAGAGAAGTGAAGCTGGGAATCTGGGGAAATGTTATGGAGATGGGAATGTTGTTGGGATTCACCCTTGTGGTGGTGGTGGTGGGTGAAAGAGCACATGACGTGTTTTCTCCAGCACCCTAAAGTAAGAGTTGTAGGAGAAGTAGTAGGAAAGTGTGTGTGGAAGGGAGAGAGGAAGGGGAACTTACTGGACGATGAGTCACAGGATGATGATGAGGGTTCCCTGGCTTTCCTCCGTCGGGAACTTTTACTCTGATGCTGACTGCTTTTACCATCCACCCGAGGTGCACTGTCTCACGTTACTCATGCCACCGGGACTGGAGGGTGGTAGTAGTTGTCATCGAAGAACAATTATGTAACAGGAGTGGCACTTAAGTCACTTCTAAACAGACACTGGTATCCACCTCCACAAGACAAGATCACGTTGATGTTGTTAGCTACTGCATAACATTTAATAACGAGAGAAAAAACGAACTTGCAGGGTGCAGGTACTTCTTAACTCTAGATGTTTTGTAACTCTTAACTAACCAAGTAACTTTTGTGCATTCATACAAAACTCAGCCAGCGTGGTAAAAAGTAACAACAAGGAATATTATTAACAATCCTCTTTTACTTCCACACACTTTTACACACAAACCAACCTTCCTAACAAATAACAAACTGTGTAATACACTAACTTGAGGTCAGGACATGCTGCTAACTAACTGACTAGTGCAACAGGAGCTATAATAATGGTTAATTGGCATAGGCAAGACGTAAAGACACCTAAGGTCTCTGCTGCTCTGCCTTCCTTTAATTTAATGTTCCTCTCGTTCCTTTCCAACCAAGACTGACTGAAACAAAACTTGTTCCTCTATTTCTAAAGATCTTTATGGGGACACATACTCTCGTTTTGTACACCTAGGCTTCCACTACCATACCACGATCGACGTCCACCTTCACGTAGCTGTTTCTGTTGTACACTCACGGTACAGTTGGGGTTCCGTAGTGGCAAAAAGCACTTCCTTTGGGGCGAGTTTTATGCTGGGACATGCAGTGTGCAATTGACAGGCGCTTCTCCCTTCCCTTCAGCAGACAGGGCTCCTCTCTCGAATCTCATGCAGTCTCTTATAAATGCAACTGATTATCAAATATGCTCGAGTCTCTCTTTGCTAAATCAACCTACAAGAGCATGTGTCAAGTTTTCAGGAAAGAACCAAGAGCAGACACTCTATAATGTACACCAAAAGTACGTCATTCTAAACGCTCTTCCACACATGAAATATTGGGCCATATTTTAATCTTATTACTTTTTGTCCCTTTTAAATCCACTATGCAACAATAATGTGTACTACACGGAGTAACACGTAATAAGGCCGTGTTAACGTGAGACTGAGGTGAGAAAATAGACATAATCATAATAGTTCCGTGTATACACAAATGTGTATATGCAGATTTGAGATACTCCAATTCTTCTGCAACTCTGTGTGTAACACTGAAGCATAAAAAGACTGTTGCAAAACAGAGTAGAAGTAACAGAGCTCTCCTGCACAATGGATTGCAATCTAAACCTCCGTTTTTTGAATGTATAGTTTCAAACAAAAGGACCTCAGAACTTGTTGTTAGCCTGATAATCATCGAACAAGAAGTTAGTCGATTGTCAATAATGTATGAAGCAGGAACTTTATTCCTCCTTTTGTAAGATTGCTATTATTATAAAGATATCTGACTGAGAATGACTAGTGGCTCTCACTTTCACTTCTCTCATTTAATGCTCACAATCTTCATCTGCTGCTGCTGGCAAAACTTAAATCAGCCGTGTTGAATGTAGCGCATTCTCTCAATGTGGTAACAAGAATAAATATAAACGTGAATCCTTTATCTGTACATGAATGGCAAAAGTTATAAATGAAACTTAACACTACATTCTTCTACTATTTCTCATGACATGCATCATCTTTTCCTTTTTCCGATACGCTCAACTCTCCTAACCAGACTTTACAGACTTCACAATAAAGTCTAGGACTAACTTCTAAAAGTTATAAACCTTCATTAACACTAACTGATCACACATCGCTAAATTCACCTAATCGAACTCTCCAATCAACAAAATTTACAACTTCATTCAACACCCTTTCCAAAATTGTACATTTATTATTGCGATCATTACTTTGCTTGCTAATTGCTGCATTAATATTGGTTTCCATTCATAATGCGCTTAATTACTGACTATCATCAGATACATTGTATATCTAAATTTATAATGTATACCCATTTACAATGCCACAATTATAACCGCACTCTCTGCAAATGAAAACCCTAAATTTGGTTGGAAACTTCTGTCTAATTGTAGAACCACAGACTTATTATTGTAGCTTAACGTCATCCGCTACGTAATCAATAACCATTTTTGCAACCATCAATTCCATTATTAGGACCTTTAGCAGACATCCATTGCGACATGCTCTTGTGGGAAATTTCTTCCAGAGAATACCTAACCATCTAGAATTACGCACAATTGCCAAAAGAGAAGTCTTAGGAAATCCGTTTCATACAATACAGAGCTATAAATACAATATGACTCAAAAACCCATCAATTCATTAAATATTTTTACGTTTATCGGATATAAAAACTGACTCATCTTCCTCTGTGCAAACTTGTCTACTGATGGATTGCAAAGGTGCACCGAAAATTGGCATTGTGTGATACAAATATTGCATAAGTTGCATGAGAGGAACTTGCTTCCTCAATTCCTCATACATATGTGTATGCGTGTGTCTGACTGAATGATTTCACTTTTAACGAGTTGAATGAATGTTAGGCATCCTGTCAAACAGTAATATTCCTGTGTCATGAGTTTTTTACTAGCCCAATAGTAAAACACCCCCGCGATATACTGAATATCTTGGGTTGTACTTGGACTTCAATGTTATTATTATATGCAGAGAGAGGAATTCTGGGTCCCAAAATCTCGGAATATTTAGAGTACATCGTGTGTAGCTTTGCCTTTCAAGTGCCTGAAAAATTCCTTAAACTGGTCTAATATATATTTCAGTATTACCCACCACCAGTACACACAACCAGTAGAATTTAGACCTCGACATTCTCGCAATACTCACGTTTTATTTAACAGTTATTCAGATATTTTATTTTTCACGGTTCTTCACGTTTTAATATTTTCAAGGCACTTTGTTTTTAAAATGCTCGGAGTTTCCAGTACTTTTTATATTCCAGTTTAAGACACAATATTCATTAGTAGTTAAGCACTGAGATAACTCTTATTGCAATGTGATAAATCACCTAAAAGAAACTGTTGCATTTATTTTAACCTATTTTAACACAATGAGTACCACAAAACAATCTAATTCTACAAACGACCCTGATGCTCAGTTCCTACGGGACCTTGAAGAAGCTAAGAGACTTAGCCTTCAAACGTACCAATTTGAATCGCATCAAACTCCCGATGTTCCTTCAACTACTTTTAATCAATCGAACTTTGCAGGTGATACAAATTCAACTATAACAATGAACAGAACTATTCTCACGATTGACCATTTTAAGTCGTACATATTTATACAAAACTGTAATCTATTTTAGATTTTGGGAAGGCACCACTTCCCCATCCTCAATCTTCCCGTCCAATTGGATTCGTTATGCCTCAACCACAATTATTTCCATTTGATAGAAATGGAAATTCTAGTAAAGGAACGAGTTCCTCCACAAATTTTCCTAATGTTTCCAATGTTCCAGGAAACCCTGGAGTAAATCGAACTCAATCATTCCCCTACGTTAATCCATTTTCAAATAACATTCCTTCAACTACCAACGCATCTAATAATCATCGACATTCTACAGTTGGCCCCTTCAATGCAAATTTTGGGTTCGAAAAACTCATGGGAAACTCTGCAAAAACCTTTGACGACAAAAAGACTGATCAAGTGGATTCCTCGTCTAGTGGAAGTAAATGTCCAAGTAAAAATGCAGGATCCTTATACAGTAATTTATCTATTCAAGCAAAACGCGTGTCGGGCGATTTAATTGATTTGGGACAAGACGACGGAAAGAATATTTTAGAATCGTTTGACCCATTGTTTAAACATCCTGTGGAAGAAGTTGTTAAACCGATTTTACCGGCTGCTAGAAGTTTGCCTGCGAATAGAAGTCCAAGTCCATCAGTTCCAAAAACGGTTCCTATATACGCTAAAGTAATAAAGAAAGACGTTGTGCCTGATTCAAATATTACGGATGGACCCCTTCCATGCCCCAGCACATCTTCAGGGAACACCAGTGGAAGCAAGTCAGACATGTCCCTGTACCCCACACTACTCCCTGTAGTATCGAATAGCTTGTACGGCACGTGGGAAACAGCCTCAGATATCTCAGACCAGTCTACGCTGTATGGCACCTACAATCCACTTGAATATCTTTATGCTGTGTCCATTTCATCGGAATCTTCATTTTATTACCAACCTTATGGCTCAGTCGCTCCATCACAACAAGCGTCTACACTTTCCTCCAATAGTTCACAGTCTAGCGTTGCTCCAGGACAAATTAGAGACAAATATTCTAGCAGATCGTCAGATAGAAAAAGATCTAGTTATCAGGTACATCACTGGAAACGCTTGAATCAAATTTAAACCATACTGTCCTTTCAAACCCTCTCATTCACTCTTCTGCACTTTTATTGTATTCAATCCCCACCTTAAATTTCCATAGTACACAAAAGATTGAATACACGTCATAACGCTTTTAATTCCATTCCAATACTTAGTTTTATTCTCTTGTGAATTCCACACAGATGAAACGTCGTGCAAAACTCTATGAAAACATCACTAATTTAAAAAAAACTGCCCAAATCGATAGTGAACTTCTGGCATTCGTCGACATGCTCCAATCTATGAGAAGTAACACATCACATAATTATTGTTACCTGTTCGATGTTAAACTCGTTAGTGCATCCATTTCTAGCATCTATGAAACATTGTTATTTACACCATTGCTCTTTAAATTATAGTGGCTTCAAGAATGGTCTCATCAAAGAAGCGTCAAATGTATATCAGTGCTCCCACAGCTCCCACAGAATGCTGGAAGTCTGGTCTCAGTTTAAAAATTATTATTTGGAACGAACATTTTACTGCAGAGCCTGCTACATTCACGTCTGAAGGTAAGCAGATAATTAGTTCACAATTTAATTTTGTACAAACCTTGGACACCTTAACACATGAATACGTTTCCTATTAGTTTCAACAATTATCGGGCTAATAATTGAGCAAGCATTGACAAGAATGGAAATCGAAGATTCCGGAGCAGATTATATTTTACGAGTAAGGGGACTTGACGAATACCTGGAATCCAGACATTCGCTCATCACTTACAGATACGTCCAAGAATGCATCAAACTAGATGAAGATGTCCGTCTTGTTCTTGTCCACAGATCCTCATTGGAACGCACGTTTTGGGCAAGATCGGTAAAACTTCAACAAACATTAGCATCCTATTTTAGAAGCTTTTCATACCCATTCGCTATTCTGTCACAGGTAGTGGACAACACAGTAGAAAGCTCCATTCAACCTGAAGAAATCATGCCAGCGTGCCATTCAAAAGTTATCACATTCGCTGAAATCTCCGGATTCCTGGAAAACGTAGACAAGGAGTCGGATAAGATCACCGAAAAATTCTGCGACGTTCCACAAGGAACCAGAAATGTTGTTAATCCTACTCAACTAATGCAAACGGTGAAGGGAATCTGTGTTCATCTTGGGAACATTCAGCCTGTAGAAATCTACAGAAACCTCCAAGCATTTGCTTCTGCTTGCGAGGCTTGGAATAAAGAGGCTCGCTCGGATACTTCTCAGCGTCGCACAGTCATTGGAGGTGACTGTTCTTCCAGGCATTCGTTTGTGGAAATAGTTCCCCCCGAAAGTAAGAATGCCTCTGAGGAATCGCTCAAAGAAGCTGTACTACGAACCAAAGAAAATGTGATAGATTCAGTGAATATGCTTATCGAAATGTATTCAAAGTCATTTCCTGTCAGCTTCCAAATGAAGTCTCCCTTGGAAATCACCGATACTGATGAACTAGGTAGACCCCAAACTTTATTCCTGGTTGTCTTTGTGCTGAAATATGCTGAAGTATGTCTCTAAATTTATCCCAACAGAAGGAAAGTCAATGTCAGACATGCTCGAACCATTCATCGTTCGAGTAAGTGCTTTGCATCGCATGAAACCAGAATGGCTGTCGACCTTCAAAGACTACTTTGTGAATGTGGAAGTGTTTCATGGAACACGATGGATGGGAACTCAGGTCTCCTCTCAGCAATCACCTTCCAAAACGGACGACGGCTGTTTCTTCAGCTCGGTGATAATTGACAACTGGCTCACATTCGATCACTTGTCTATGTGTATTTTACCTCGAGAGTGTCGACTCGTATTTTCCATTGTTGGGAGAGTTTTTGATGAAAATGGAGAGCTTCAAGACAAACAAGACTTGGGTTGGGCTAGCATTCAGTGCTTTGACTTTCACGGGTAACTATATTACACAGACGTAGACTACGGAAATTC
Source organism: Isotomurus graminis (assembly GCA_034696565.1). Classification (NCBI taxonomy): domain Eukaryota; kingdom Metazoa; phylum Arthropoda; class Collembola; order Entomobryomorpha; family Isotomidae; genus Isotomurus; species Isotomurus graminis. The sequence continues at coordinate 14,001 of JAQGAB010001838.1, forward strand.
CTGGTGATGGCTTAATGTCTTTCCTAATGCTTGAAATCTGCTGTTCTTCAGAAACCTTGTGAGGGGAAACCAATTACTCCCGTTGTGGCCGGTAGGCTTACCTCAAAAATTGTTAGGACCAGCTCCCAACTCAGCATTTTCTTACGACCTCAACATTCCTCTTATAAGTAAGTTGCATCAATCAGTTTGTGAAGTGTATCAGTAATTAATTAAACGTTTGATTTCAGCGATCGAGTTCCCAGACTTCGGCTATGATTTGAAATTTCCAGAAATTCCTGCTGGTGTATGTGTAAAACGGGATTTCCAATCTTTGGATTTGAA
>JAQGAB010001839.1:0-14320 GCA_034696565.1 Isotomurus graminis
TGGGTTTTGGACCGTAGTGGGTCACCAGGTTGACCGATCACGCTCAAAAGTTGATAGGAATCTACATTTACCCCTCTGATGCTGTGTGCAAAGTTTCACCATAGCTTCCAAATTTGGTCGTATTTACATTTGACCCGCTTGGGTTTTGGACCCTAGTGGGTCACCAGGTTGACCGATCACGCTCAAAAGTTGATGGAAATCTACATTTACCCCTCTGATGCTGTGTGCAAATTTTCAGCACCCTACCTATCTTCGTGCTTAAGTTATCGTGGGAACAGACAGACACACAGACACACAGACAGACAGACAGACGACAAGGTGATCGTATAAGCCCAAATTGACTGGGCTAAAAAAAGACAAACATTATTATGGCTCTTGTGATTTGTAATGCGGTTGATTGTCAACTGGTCTATTATATTAAACTAGTTATTGTAGAGCAGAATTAATAATGTGTTTGATGGATCAATAGGGTTTGATACCAATGTTGGTTATTATGGCAATACAATCGATCATCAAGTTGGAAGTTTGAGGTCTCCAACTGATATTCAATAGACCGCCTGACTATAATTTTTAAACAAATTAACTTCCAGAACCGCCGTTCTGGTGAATATGACTGAAAATGTTTTTTGTTTTAATATTTAGACTAGGGGCCTGATTTAATTAACTCATAAATTTCATTTAAGATGTATCTAGTAGAAAGCTTCTTTTTCTTTCTTTTATCAAGCAAAGTTTGTTTCATTTGAAGGTAAATAAGGTTGGGAAACAAATTAACATTACTCAATATACCGGTTTCTCCATTTATATATTTTTCATTTAATCCAACTTCCTTATACTTGGGTAGTGGGTTTAATTATACTGACAACTTTTAGCCTTTGTTCCATTAAATTTATAATGAAACTGGAATATTAAAGTATAATTTAAAGCTTTCGAGGGCTTAATACAAAAGATAAAAGAACACTGTTTGACAATGGGCCAGTGCTAGCAATAATATTGAAGAGAGTGTTGACTATTAAATCGGAATTTTGATATAAGCTCGTTTTAAATATGCGTCGGTGGAATATACATAAGTCAGGTTGGGAATTTTACGTCCAAATGATCATCTACACAAGCGGAAAGATTCATGGGCAACCGTTTAGATGGGATTCGCACTCGAAGACTTTGAAGCTGAAAAGGTTGCCACTAATTTGGTTGTTCGGTCTTGTGTGTTTAGTCTTCGATTGTGGATATCAACTTTACGTTGCGATAAACCTGGATTACTCAGCAACGTTGATTGAAGACACGATGAAATTTGTGCTTCACTCGAGTACCAGATTTATATGTGTCATCTTAGAACTCGCCCTACTTCCTTCTAAACTTGCTGCAGATCATTTCAATGAAACTCTGGTCAATCACAGACGTCTTACACGTGAGTAATTGTGGAGTTTAATGCTTGTCGTGTCTTGTTAACAAAGTTTTCTTTCGACAGGGCGATATAACAAGGCAGCGAATGTTGTGTCGAATAGCGTGAATCGCTACTACGCTGTGATTTTAGGTATGCTCGTTCTTCAGCCGTTGCTTGGTCCCGTTGCTCAATTTTTGACTGAACGACACAGTTTCCGATATTGGGGATCAGTTTATCTCTCCAGGAACATTTATGACTCTCCACCAGTCATCCTCTTCTTCGTCATTGTAGAACTTCTTATGTCAAACATTTGTTGCTCTAGTGTTTGTTACTTTGGCCTTGTTCTCCATCTGTACACATTACTGACTGTACACTGGATTAAGGAGTTCAGAGAGCAGGTTCAAGGTGCCGTCTCTAGACTGACACAGGAACATTTGACATCCCGTCAGTTCAGGTTTGTTAAGAAAATTGACAAGGTTGATAATTCTTCTATTCTTACATTGAATAATTCTGGGGCAGGTTGATTTCGGAAAGTCTTTTTGGCTATCGACTGCTGGAGATTCAGAATCGACTGCACAACGTGTACTTTGCTCCGTTTATTTGGCCAGCATTTCAATATGGTATTATTTTTGTGCACATCATCGCGAACGTAATATGTATCAGGTCGGTTGCTTGGACAATTCCTTTACGTTACACAATGATAACAGCAATGGCCGCAGTGTTAGTAAGCTACTTTGAGAAGAACTGTTTTAAAAGTGCGGTGGGGGTTCATGAACTGTCGTTTAAGTACCGTGACGATTTAAGTAAAATTCATGGGAACAAGTTTGTTGAGAAAGTGACAAAATCGTTAAGACCTCTGAGGATCAATAGTGGATCGTGTTATTACTTTAAAATGTCAACGTTTACGACTTACCTCAGTTCGTTGATTGATTACACAGTCACTGTTCTTCTAACTGTTAGGTAAAATGCTCATTCAAAATGTTTGTTGCTTCTAAGCTCAGATTTTTAGTTCTAACAACTGCCCTTTTTGTGCATTGTACAATGGACTATCAATTGATTAAAGAAACGTTAAATCTAAATCAAAGACACATCAATCTCAATTTATTTGTTGTACATTATGATATTGATAATGATACTGTATCTTGGTTATAAAGAAAGATCCATGCAAGTAGGGTTAGGAATAAGTTCAAGAAATTAAGGTCAACGTTAACTGATTTTTTAAAATTAAAATCCGTTTTAATGTGCCAATTTTAGTGTTTTTAAATACTGACAACGATTAAAATTAATGAGCTTTTAAGGCCGAAAATCCTGAGCCAGTTTAATGAATAAATGACATGATGACAACAAAATGTAATGCGGTATTTTAGTACCAACGCGAGTGAAATGTTGTAATTAACGAGAATTGTGTTCCCCGCAGACAACGCACAATTGAAATTCATTTTGAATTATTTTTTACTTGTTCGTTAAGGCATAAATTGTTCAATAAAATATTAGAATTTAATTTAAATTAAGCATGTCAATATCAGAGACCGCTTTAATGTTGCTTAAAATCGAACATGTTTTCTAGCTTAAACTTTAGATTAAGGAATTTATAAATTAAATAAAAATTCCGATGTACCGAAGTATGATTTATCATGTGGAACGTTTGTCGTGTTTATTGGAGGACGAAAAGCTAATTTCATACATTTAGATATTTCAACAAATTAATAATAAAACCGAATTATCAGGTTTTACAAACGTAAAAAAATATAAGCGGCTTTGTAAACCACAGTTAATTCAGTTTAGTGGTTTTTATGGATTTGTTGGCAATAAGCATAAAATGAGTCGACTTGTTTCTGTGGGTATCATAAATATTCAATGCATAACAATCTCTGTAATTCAAAACGTGTAAAATGTGTGGAATTGTTAATTTAGATCAATATTGACCACACCAGACCAGAGAGTGAAAGTGGTATTGCTATAGTTCAGAAAGCAGGTAGCGTGTCCGAATAGTACACTGGCCTAAACATCCAGTTTCTCTTTTTTCATGCAACAAAACTTTTCTGAATAACGATTTTATTCAACTGTAATATTTTCAATTATAACACAACAAAGTCGATTATGATAGCACTGGAGTCATGAGACTCTCAAACCTACATTGATAGATAACTCATAATGATGAGAAAAAAACTGTGTGTGTCAACTGGACATTAGAAAGATGTACGAATAATAACAATAAGTACAACACAATGAAATGAATTGATTATTCTGTTGACTAGTTTCTGAGAAGTATCTGGTAAAAGAATGCGTTTACAGAAAGTCAATAATGTACAGAAAAGAAATTAGAAATATCAGAATAGTGACTCTACTGTTAAATTATTCATCCTATTGATAAACTCAGTTATTTAACCGAATGAAGATAAAGCTTGCAAATTAATGAAAAGAGCAATTTAATTCTTCTAAAAAATTCATAGCACGAGGTTGTCAACTAACCAAAAGTATTTCTTTGATGGCAATGTAATTCGTATAGAATGTCCTGCATAACTCGAATATCTATTCTTCATTACAATTAAAATGATAAGAGTTGGAGTGACTTTTTTATTCCTTAATAAAGTAATAATATCTATGAAGATTAATGCTTGTGAGAGTTTTTAAAATTAAAATTATACCACGCTATTAAAATTGTTAAAAAATTCTTTTGATGCTTTTAAAGTAGATTTTAGTTTTCTAATTTTAGCCCAGTCAATTTGGGCTTATAGGCTCACCTGTGTCTTTCGTCCGTCCGTCCGGTTTTGACTGTGGGATCAAATATCTCGTAAAATATTCACCCGGATATTTTCAAATTTTGACATGTTTCTAGTAAAAGCGATTTAAAATATGTACGCAAACTTGTGTGACCTTCGCATGTTTAAGTCGCTCACACTATGTGCTTAAGTGGCAAAGAAATTTCTAAAATTATAGAGAGCAGGGCCCGAACGGGGCTTGACCCCTCTCCAATACTTCCATATCATCATTTTAAGCAACTTTGGTCTTTGTGTCAATTGTCAAAATCAATGCAACAGGTTGTTTAAATGGGGGTTTTGTGAGAAAAAAATTATGTTGCCATAGAACGCATGATTGTCAAAATTCGAAATAGCCGTCCATATTAAGTGATAAAGACACTTAAATTAAAAATAAATTAACTCTGAGGATTATTTGTACCTTAAACAACTTGTAAAGTTGACTGGGCTATAAAAGGCTGCTTGGAGTAGGTTTTAAATACAAGAGACTTCCTCCGATATAGAACACGTTGTAATTCAAAAACATATATGTACTTTGCCATAAGTAATACAATTGTCGAATCATAAGCCGCAGCTTCAAAACTAAAGTTGCTCGAAACCACATGCACATTTCACACAGTAGAAAAACACAGTTAACTGCCATAATAAGAACAAAAATGTAAAACACAGTGCAGATGGAGTCTGCGAGTGAGACAGTCATGATCACTGACCTGTCGTGTTGCATTCTTGCGTTCATAATTGACTCTGTTCCAATACGCCTTTTCAAATATTTGAAACACTCCTGAAACTCAGTGAGCTTGTCGTAAATTCCGGACTGAACAAATAGTAAAATTGCTTGCGGAAGTCGGGATCGAAGTTGATTTAGAAACACGAGGATCTCCCGTTTTACCATATTTGAATTTAAATCCACTTTGTAAAAGCTTTTACGCGGGTAGTTGCTTTTGAGGTACAATAACTCCATCGAGTTGGCTTTCTCTGGTGAAAAGTGGAGCGATTTGCCGCACAGAGTTAACTCAGCTTCAATTAAAGTTTCTCTGTGTATTTCAGCTGGAACTGAGTAACCCTCGTCTTGTTTAGGATAGAATCGGTGTCTCTGAAAATATAATTGCAATAGATATTTGAACGTTAATTCCTCTTGTGTATTAATATCGAGGTCTCCAGGGAAATCATCGAGGGGCCAAATAAGCTCATAAAGACTGTACAATGATGGAAAGCTGGACACCTTGCTGTTTGTAAATTCCACTTGAAGATGTTTTTTACGCCGCGAAAGTAAACTGAATGAGTCAAAAGTTTTTGTTTCAGTTCCAAACATCTCTCTAGACATATTTTCCAGATAATTTGAGAAGCTATCGTTAATATACTGACTACGATATGTCGAAACAAGGTGTCTTGGACAAAAAGCCAATAACCATGATTATCAGCCTTGTGTTTATAGAGTTCTGCTTGTTCGGTATTCTTCAACAGGTCCGCACTGGTTAGCTGAAAAATTTCGTCTAACTAGAAACCTGGTCTCCTTGCATTAGGATATTTAATTCCAGGATGACAAGGCTTTTGTAACAGTTGCTGAACAAAGCGACAGCAAGGAGCCACACAGTCACGGTTAATTTAAACACCGGGTCATTCCACACATGTTCAGGAATCGAGACACTTTGTTCCACAAACATGCTTAATGAAAATATTATTGGACGAAGGTTTTCGTAACTGGATCCACGGGTAGTCAAGTATTGGATTCTAATAACTCGCAGCAAATACAAGAAACCCGCCATTAAAATTACACTGGAGAAAAGAGCGACCCACAAATCTTGTTGAAAAGGTTTTTTGTACATGTCAAGTCTGAATGATTTTTTGTAATGACACGTTATCATCTCAATAGGCTCTGCTTTTAATAGAATCAGATCTAACTGTGTACCAAGTATAAGGATCGCTTCATTGACGCAGTTCACAGCTAGAAACCCTGCGCTTTCTGGAACGACGCCTTGGTCCATCCGTACCAGAGTTGCGTTATATTTTGCAGTGCGTAGAATTCCCAACACCATGTGTATCATTATAGAGTTTGATTGTAACGCATGTTTTAGATTCATTGTCTTTGAGAGAGATCCTACTGATTTGTGGTCTGCGTGCTTGCCCAGTATATCCAACAGTGTTTCTTGCTTTGAATAAATCAATATATCGGCCCACTGAACTACAAAATGTGATATTTGTGGAACAAGTGATTTCATTTCTTCAACGGTAGCTCCAGATGTATGTATACACCGTTGGGTATTCCAAGATAACCGTATTTTCAAAGGATCAGTTGCAACAATGCATTGAAGGTTACACATTTGATTCGTACCACTTGCTGTATACTCAGGAGGCAGAAGGAGAAAAGTATACTGCTTCATAATGTTTTCATACTCGGCTGTTTGTATAAAGTAATTTTTATGCAGAAGTTTGCACTCTCTTCCCAACCCATTCACTAAAGATAAGCTTGACGGAATGAAAAGGACAAAAATTGGAACTGAGCTCCAAAAACGGGCGTTCAGTGACAGCGCACGTTGTCCGAAATCCCGGTCATTGAATTTGTTGTTAAAATATTCCTTTTCTGTTGCTCGATTGAAGTAAACTGCACTGATGCTGCATTGAATTCGCCCAGAGGTTTTAGGCAGAGTGTCCAAATTTCTAAACAATTTGGACGCATAGAAGGGGTAGCTGTTCCCGAACGTGTCTCTGTATTGTTTATAAGGTTCCGTATTCGAAGCTGGTTTGTGATTAATGTAACATTCTGAAATTCAAACAACGATACAGCTGTAATTGTTCATATTGATGTAAAATATCTTGTGCTAACTGAATCTTATTCAATCAACAATAACTTTTGACGTTACCTTATCACGCAAGACCTTACCTGGGTTGATCAGAACTAGAGGTGGAGACTTTTCGTTCGGCTGGAAGTTTTGAGATTCCAGGTTAATGTTAATGAGTCGTAGGTAGCACAAAGGGTCAAGATTTTGAAGTAAAATGTGTATAAGTGGGTAGTTGGAAAGCGGATTCATTATTATAAGCACTGACTCAGCAAGTCGACTTATTTCAACGTTTTCAAATTGTGAGTAACTTCAGGATTTTAGAGTTTCAGACAACTATTTAAACTCAAGACTTTTCTAAACCTATTTGATGAATATGGACTTATAACTTAGACCGTTACCCTAAAAGAATTCTTGATAACTAAAGCTTTAAGCACACCTGAGTCAAACACGTAATAAACACGGCATACCATTAAGACAATTATTAATTTGACGAAGCTGAAATTTGGAATATTAAACAAAAAGTTAATTTATTAAATGGACGGTTCACTGTTGCGGTCAATAAGTTGGAAATATGTTTACATTACAGAGTCTGCTAAGTAAAATGTAAATACCAAAAGTTTACGTTCACAGGTTTCTTAATATAAACTCAAACTTCAGATATAATCCTACCACCCTTACCTGAAGCTAATCTTTAATTCATATTGCGAATGAGTTCTTTAGCAACACTGGGCCATTAAAAAGAATTAAGTACTAAAATATCGCATTACAAATTACCTGTAGGGACTAGACCGGTTATGAAAATGTTAAGCATTTCAAAAAGAAGTATAATTAAGCTACTGATTTATTTTTGAATGGAATACCGACTTTCGTTTTGAAAGTGAGCAACGGTTTCATGTGTGTGAATTTATTGACACACCCAATACATTGGATTAATTTGTAAAGTACCAATTTTGTATTCACTAAAGAATGCTACGAATTCGCAAATGTCTTCTGTCGTTCTATTATATATTTGAGTTTATTTGAATTATTTTGTACAATCAATGGAATCTAAAAGTAATTTTGCACGACAACGGAAAAGCTATTCTGTAAGAACACCTTAAAGATTTATAGTTAATAGTTTTAAAAGCATTTTCTTCCTCCGGTTCCAGAACAGATTCATATTTTGTTCCATTGATTAAAGATTCATCGTCACATAAATACCATAAAGTGGTATACAGGAGATTCTTGGTCTTGTACAAGTGGTCAGCCTGCTTCAAAATATTCCAGTATCCATTTGTTTGCATGAATTTATGCACAAAATTGTTCTTCGACTTGAATGCTTGACACTTATGTTAACAGGAGACGTACAAAGAATGCATTTCGAACTTTAGGTTTAAGTTTGCACCTGGGCAATCCCAGACATTCCAGTTTGGGAAAGCGCGTTAAGGAGTTTCTAATGTTCCGCTGCCTCACGCGACTCCGATGGAAGAGAAAGCGACGTCACAGAACGTCCATTTCTCGTTGTTGGAAGTTAATCTAGGGTTTAAGGGCCACGGGAGTGCCCCTGTGTCTGTGACGTGTCAAGGGTGCGAAGGGAACTCTTCTGGTCACATGGACTCCACGGAACAAGTGACTTTGGAACCTCACAGCGATTCACTGACTCTCGTAAGCAAATAACAACGGCTCCCGGAACCTTATCCAGTTAATTAAGGGACCTTAGAACCACCTCCTGACCCCGAGTGACCTCCACAAACGCCCACTTGAGCTGAGGACTCTCTGGTCTCTCATTAAGCACACGACACGCACCACAAGACAAACGCTTTCCGCATGTTCCGTGGATGCCAAAGGAACGTCGCGAACTTCCCTTCCAGCCGAAGAGACGCTGACTCGAAGGCCAACGCAGGCCGCTTAAGACAAAAGTGAAACTGCCATGCCAAACAAAAGCAGATGTGGGTTGGGGGGAGTGCGAGGTCCCCTGCAGATTTCTCACTCTCTCCACCCTTTCCACGCACTGCATTTAATCTGTGTGGGTGTGATTAAGCGTGGCAGACGATCTGTTTGGCGTATGAGACGAAGTGGACTTCCAGATTCCAAGTTATCCGCAACTCCAACCACCCCAGCGCGCATGACTCCTTCGCGGTAGTTGAGCTCGAGAGTGTCGCTGTCAATGTGGAAGGAGCGGAGGAGTTTCAATATGCAAATAAGATGAGATTTCGAACTGCGTTTAATTCATTTTAATTCAATCAACGGTGAAGGATCTCCGGAAGGAGACGCGCTGTATGATTTGCTAACGACACCTCAGCAGGACGTTTGGTCCCCAAGGACTCCATTTGGCTTTGGGAATCCGCGTTGTTCGGCGACGTTCCTCAGCATTTCCAGCGTCGCAGGCGGCAGCGTCCGCTCTCTCGAAAAAATAAGAAGATGATCACAATCCAAGAGTTCCTTATTGTCGCACCCCATGAGGACGGCCCAGTTGGCGTAGTTCGTCGTCACAAACCTCCACTTCCCACTCCAACCTGAAATATTCGAAACATGAAATGCCGACCTCCCAGACGCACCTCCAATTACCTTCACGCGTCCATTGTTGAGGAGATTGGGTGTCCACCGTCAAATTCATCTTCACTTCTGTCTTGGCGCCTGACCTTCGCCAGCTGCCACAAATAAATTTAAATCCAACACTCATTTCCCACGCGACGAGTACCTGTAAGTCCCTTCGACCGTTGACCCCGTCCAATTAAAAATGTACTCCACACACGGATCCGGAGTGTCACGACCAACTTTTAGGAACACTTCAATCCAGCGCCAAACTCCCATCGCCTGTAAATCAGAGTAGGTTGGTTAGGAGTACCGCGCGATGGAGGAAGGCGGAGTTACCTGTGACACGTTAAACGCCGTCTGTCCTCCCAATTCCCACACAGACGTCTTCCGGTCCAGCGTCGCTTCCAATCTCCGCAGAGTCCCCTCCACGTCCGCCAGTCGTTCCTTCGCCTCAGCGCCTTCCGTCTCAGCAGCGATGCGACAGGTTCTCGAACTCTCCTTCACTTTACTCACCTCCACAGACGTCGCCGTCTCCAAGTTAATTAGCAACTGACGAGTTTCCTCCGCGCGCAGAGTTTTCTCCTCCGCCGTCGACGTCAACTGCTTCCCCAACTGACCCTTCACCAACTCGACTTCCCTCCGCAGTTCCTCCTCCCCCAAAGCGGAGTTCCCTTCCAGCCGCGCCACCTGATTCTCCAGCAGAAGATTCTCCCTTTCCAGCTTCTCCATCTGCTCATTCCTCTCCGGGGACACGTGACACTTGAATTGATCCGCTGCTTTCGAATTGGTGATGGTCGGCCGTCTTGGCCTGTTTGGATCGAAGACGGAACAGTCCTCCAGGTATGTCCGGGTCTGTCGGACATCTTGGGCCCTGCACCAACCCGCGAAGACGTATCCGCTGATCATGAACTGCACAAGGGTACCCGAGGGACTCATCACTCCAGAAATATATTAAGGCGACTCTACTTAAGTCACTGGAATATTCACTTTCACCTAAACACTCCAAAGGCCACTTTGTCAAAATTCAAACCCGACTGACGTTGCAGTGGCAAAAGATTAACGGTTATATCTGCCTCAAACGTTTTTTGGAAGTTGTCAAACGAATAAGTAAAACGTCGTGTGGTTGGAACGAACGTATTTAATGAGAAAGACTGCGGATTAGCCAGAAGAAGGAAACTCACTCGACTCCATTGAATAATCAGAAAAAGAAACCGCACGAAACGACATTTCTAGATTTCAGCCCCACCGCATTTCCTTCCCAAAAGCGTCTCCTGACCACTCCGTATGACTCAGAAGAACGTTTCCTACTTGCTCTCCACCCGAAGAGATGCTCACATGAGTTCAAAGGTCAACGGGTCACTTAGGAGGGAATGGAATTGTTGTGTGCACTCCCACGCCGACGAACATTCTCCACCGGACACAAATGCAAATCGATTACTTTTGACTTTGCCGGACGGTTCGAGTTGAATAGCGGCTACCGCGTTCGTACACTTCAAATCGAAACCTTCGTCGCCTGTACGTCGAACAGTGTGGTTAAAAAAGCACCTAATTTTTCCAACTAAGCAACCCCCGAAACCAGCAAGTCCTTTTCGAATTCACCCCAATAATTTACCTCATATAAATCGCGATACGTAATTACACTTTTCACCTCCCATTCAGCTTTTTGATCTCGCGTGTCCACGCTAGAAACTTACGTCGTGATGTTGGATGTTGCTTGAAATAATAATGCATTGTCTCAAGTTGGCTCATTTACGTGTTCCTTTAGGTTCAGGACGTGTCAACAGTCGTTTGGAATGTTCCAAGGTCGTTCGAGGTATTCAATTGGATCCCCACAAATACTCAAATCATTTCCCAAGTCTTCCAAACCATTAAAAATAATCTCCATGCATTTCACATCCACCTGGATAAAATTTCGACTAATAAATCAATGCTACTGTTACAGATTTACTTTTATGCCTTTGAAAAGTTGCCACTACTAACTCAATATTCGAATCAGGAGTTTACAAGGTCACATTAATTGGTTTACAAAGGTTTCATTTTTACAATATCGCAACTCACCAACAGAGTCTTCTTTATCACTTTGGAAAGACCTGGTTTATTAAGTGAGACAATTAGTTTTTCGGGTTTAATCATTCCTCAAGATAATTTCCAACTAGTTAGTTAAAGATGTGTACACTTCCTTGAGGCTTTGTACAATTCCTTTCAAAAGAAAGTTGAAATATAAAATGTTACAGTGTATTTACGTATCTGAAGTTGTCATGCTGACATGTAACGGAACAGACAAAAGCCCATCTTTGTATTTGTCTGCCAAAATGGGTTAAAATCCTCAGTGGACTTTTCACGTTCAACAATGTAACTGCAATTTGTTCACAACAATTCAGAACGGATAGGCTAAGCACAGTTCACAGAATACATTCCGCACGTGATTATGAGCAATTTAAAATTTGTTTGTAGGGGAAGACATTGCTTACCCAAAAGTCGTTTCTGTGGACTCTTTATAAAAATCGAGCGACCTCCTCCGTTTACTGAGGCCTAAACCAGGTGTGACTTCTGTTTGGGTTGCCCGAAGGGACTCTTCTCAAACTGTGTCATCTGGACAGACCTGCAGAGAGTTGAAGGTGTGTTGAATGCAACCACTGATAGAGTCGAGTGGATTAATGTGGATTGTGAGGGATTCAACAGGGTCATTTGTCAGAAACCTTTGATCGTTTCATATGTGGAAACAGTGGAGAAGACCTTAGAGACGAAGGAGCGGACAGGGAAGTTAGTAAAGCTAGTGGACAAGGCTCAAACAGACATTGTTCAGTTGAAGAAGGAGAAAGAGGAGGAGATGGCAACGCTGATGAAGAGTTTCAGTGACCATTTTACTGAAAAATTAGTCCAGCTGGAGAAAAAATCTGTAGCTAACGAAGCAACGTTGCTGGAAATGAAGCAGCAAATGAAGAATTCGATGGAAGAAAAAACAAATGTTGGAAGAAGTTAAGCTGTTGCAACAGAGGCTCCAACTACTTGAGGGAAACTTGACAATGTTAGACGGCAGTTATTCTTGAACGAATGACGAATCTTCGTTAGAACCCCGTGCAGATTTGAACAGTAAAAATCATTGGAAAGTTCTTGAGCAGAAGACGTTTTCCTTGGAAAAGGTAATTCATGAATTTTTGTTTTCATAACTTGTGACTCAATTTGACATGATTCTTAATATTTTAGACAATGGGCCTTTGGTACGCAATTGAACGCTTTCATCGGAGTTCAAAATTCAATGCACCTTACATGTGTTTCGAACACACTTTTAATTTAAGGGGAAATAGCACAGTTGAAAACGTCCGAAGGTACTTTACTCGTGAATACTCTGAAACAGGTATCCATAGATGTTTTCAAATGTGTTTAAGGTGCCGATGGGTGAGTACACGGAAAGAGGGCTATGAAACATTTAATTATTACGCCGACCCTCAATCTCCCCATTTCTGGAATATCACAGGTGAATAGGAATCCTCGTGAGAAAGGACAGAATAATTAAATTCTGTTCAAATCAACAACTTAAATCATAATTACAGTTATTTTTCCTTTAATGGCGATTGTGTAATAGTTGCAGGAAGTTCCAACAAGATGTAGCTTGAAATAGAATACGATCACTCGGGTATTCTCATGCACTGCACTACCGACTCCGTGTTTTCCTGCAACTGGCTTTACATTATGTCCAGAACGCTGGTTCTTTCCTCAGGTGCCCTGGAAAATTTGAGAAAGGTTGCGGAGACGAGACAGTTCCCCAGAGCTAACGGACGAATCTACTACAAAACCTCCTGCTGAATTAAACCAAAATCTTCTTATTAATATAGTTTAATGTGAATTGGTGGAAATACAGTCACAATTTTGTAATATAATTTTTTAATAAATAAATGGCGAAATAAACAAAGAGATTGACTAAAGAACTGACTCTGCATTTGTCTGTTAATACAAATACACACAACACTTGAACGATGCTGCCATACCAGCCTAAATATTCGGTTCAACCTGAGCCACGCGAATTTCAATGAATGAGTCGTTCCTGGAGAATGAATGAATGACGAGCAAGCAGTATTGACAGCAACATTAGAGATGACCTCGTCTGGTATTCAACATTCAGATCTCATATTATAATAAAACAGAATTTAGTAAGATATGAATTCCGTAGATAAGCAGCCAAAGTAGATCATTGTTATCTGCAGGTTGTACACCACAAGCCAAAGAAATTAGTTTACGTCGAAATTAGACGGCAAATTATCTGCTTAACCAATTACAGTAAATCGATACACGAAAGGGTTTACGTTTGTGTTTGTTTCCATTTCTCTAATGCCTAACTAATTAATTTTATTCCACAATCTAATCCAAAACTAAACTGTAGTGAACTGTTGGCTTGTGTGTCAATTAAAACGTACATTTTTACGTTACAAAACTCACGCGACGTTGGTGGAATTATTTCCTGATTTGCTTACATTTAAAAAACCTACCCAAGCAGCCTCCTTTAGCCCAGTCAATTTTGCAATTTCTGATTGTTTATGGTACAAAACTCTTACAAATAAATTAGTCCCAAATTAAGTGTCTCTAGTACTTAATTTGGTCGGCTATTTAGAATTTGGAAAATCGTGTATTCTATAGCAACATAATTTTTTCACATTGAACCTCCATTTAAGCACTCTGCTGCATCGATTTTGAACTTCTATACGAAGACCAAAGTTTCTCAAATTGTTAATATCTTGCGACTGTGAAAGTTGTGGAGATCAGTCCAGCCTCGTTTGGCCCCTGCTATCGTTAGCGACGGAGATTTTTCCACTTTGAAGCCGCACTTAAGCACTCTGCTGCAACGATTTCGACCTTCGACACGAATACAAAAGTAGCTTAAAAAA
>JAQGAB010001840.1:0-14316 GCA_034696565.1 Isotomurus graminis
AAGGATCGTGAGGATCCGGCACTGGCGGCGAGTTCGCCCGGCGGCGGGTTCGCTCGGCGGCGAGTTCGCCTGATACCGTCGTCACAAATCACAATTATTTTTGTTCTCTTAAATTGTTCAAGGTCCGTAGCAGAGTATGATGAGCTAATCCTGTAAAATACCATTTTTCATGCCACTCTCGCTACCCCCAACTAAATAATTGTAATACATATATATGTCTGTGTGTGTGCTTACAAATAATTAGCTTTTCGGTTAATTTCTGCGTCTTTTCTTGAACCCCTAAGTAGAGTTACAAGTTACGAGACCTTAATATTAGTATTATTAGGATAAACCATGTGTATATACAGCCTTTAGAGTTCAAAGTGAGAAAGATGCAAACCATCCAACCATCAAACCACTCTGGACATGTTTCTCTACTGTTGACTTGTGTGATGACAATATATCACTACACTTTCTTTGCCAATAAACACCAAAAAATCTCTCACAAAGTCTGCTTTACGTGCTCATCAACTTCTTGCATATGGCTGGTTATCTCTAATCCTGTTTTCCAAGAGTATAATCAAACTATGACTGCTTTTCTTGTTTCCTAACATTTTTATTATACAAGTCTTCAACCAGAATTCATCTCTGGATTTCTCGGGTATGTTAATGCACACACATATATTCTATATGCACAGAATACACACATAATATTTACGGGTATACATGTTATATTCACACACAGCTTCTTCTTCCCATGCAATCAAGCTTTTCCCAGCTCTTTTCTGTTTAACATTATGCATCTCATGTGTTTGGCTACAATTTCGCATGCATCTCTTGTCTCACCCGAACCGAAAGAGTATACATATACCTACATCTCACATATATATAATACACATCGCATCATTCGTCGATATATCTCTCTCTCTGTACAGATGTGAACATATACATGTGTCTTTCTCAAGTGAACTGGACTTTCTACACAAGAAGATTATACGAATCAAGGCACACAAAACTACTCTGTCATGAAGCAATGATCTAGTCAGTTCATACATACATCGTAGGCAGATTCGAGGCCCATCTGGAATACATGTACGGATAATCCTACCCACTCCTCGTATAATCCTCCCTTTTGTGGATTTATTTATCGCCTGGAATACTTCTTTTTTACGTCCATTTGCATCCTTGCCAAGTGAGTTTCTTTCCCCTGTGGTATATACTTCACGACACAACCAAAATCTCAGAACGGTCGGACTCAACAACACATAGTCCATCCAACATCCATCCTGTTAAATCTAAACAATCCTCCCAAAGCTTCAAACTTGTACGAGTAACAATCCCATGACACACGCATATATACCAAAGAATGGAATGCAACAATCAACCGCACCCTCATCCTCCTGCTCCTTTGCTACTTGCATGATTATTATATCTTCATAATACAAATGAACCACTGCGGAATATCAATATGTATTTGGTTGCATGTAGCATCGTCCTCCCATCTACATACAATCACAATCTCTGTATTTACTCCAGATAAAAAGACTTTATTTGTACGTTTGTACTAAACTTAATATTAAGTTACAATGATGCATGTGTATCAATATATACTTTTTGTCCTCAACCCAGAATTAGAATTGAAAGCCACAATATACATTTATATATTTCTACCAAGTACTCTCACAACAATTGGAACAATATAAGGCAGTATGGCAGGAAGGAATAGGATTACATTTTGACACACGAACT
This sequence comes from Isotomurus graminis, assembly GCA_034696565.1. Lineage (NCBI taxonomy): Eukaryota > Metazoa > Arthropoda > Collembola > Entomobryomorpha > Isotomidae > Isotomurus > Isotomurus graminis. The sequence goes on from JAQGAB010001840.1 coordinate 1,729, forward strand.
TTCATGAAGCTTCACGTGCGGGTTGGTAAAGTTTAACTGAGAATTTTTGGCTCCTCTACAAATTCATAAGTCTCTTATGAGAAAGAGAGAGAGCTACTGATCATAAGTCACATAATATTAGTATTAGTACATGAAGGATTTTTGGCCTTGGTAGTAGTAGGTTTTGCCTCACTCTCCACTTTCCTCATAAGCTACATAGAAACTCCATGAAAACCGGATGGTAGTACAACAATTGATTGTCAGAGTTGGGCTCATCTCCACACAGACACAGAATCTATACAGAAAAAACAGAATTGCTCTTTTACAATAAATCCTGTGGCCAAAGTACACTTCTTATTTATTCTCATCTGCTCAACAAACTCGGAGTACATTATACTCTGTCGTTTCTACACATTGATATTCAGCTCTAAATAAGACTCTCTTCCAGATTTTTATCCGACTTACATTTTACTTGAGAATGACCCAAAAGGCATGGAGAATTCCGGGTAGGAAGAAGAACAACGTCAGAATGAGATTCAAGATGACGTCAAAGTCACAGGTTTCCTTTTTGAGGAACACAGCCAAAGGGGGGATGAAGATGGCCAAGATGACCAAAATTAGTTTATTGTCAATCGCCATTCTTTCTCTGTGCTTCCTTAATATGTCACACTTTCCCCGGACCACTTGCTGTGTTAAGCAACTAGTGGAAGAACCTTATACGCCTGCAATAAACATACACACTCGATCACGCTCTCTCCTCTAATGATCCAGGGTTGTTGAAGCAAATGAAGTTTTGAACGACTCTTCAAGCATTATAATCTCGTCCACACACATTGGTTCGTACACAACCACCACCACCTCCCGTGCATATTATGTCAGGGGATGGGTGTGGACCATACACACATATCAGAGCTACATATATTATGTACATCGCTCTCCACTCCCTCAGAAATGCATATGAGGTCATCATTTGCCTCTCCATGTTAAGGGATGACGAGGGTGTGTATTTTTAGCCAGCATTGTTTCAGGTCTCTCACTCTTTTACACTCTCTTGACTCTTTGGGCTTCGCCTGTTTTCACCCATTCTACTCCACCACCCATGTCTCGTCTTAATCCTCTTTCCTTCTTTCACACAAGATTACTCTTTATTGCCTCCTCCAGAAAGGTCAGATGTCACGACATTACTCTTACTACTTCCCTTCGTGAGTCATGAGAGTTATGGGCCAAATGGAGTCTCTCCGTAATTTTGTTCCTCTGTCAAATGCACCCAACAACCAAAAAGTCTCGTGAAGCATGAGAATCAAATGAGCCTCCTGATGATGATGTTCATTCCTGCTGGACTGAATGCGTGAGAAAGCGTAGGCGGCTGTTGGGTACTCATGTGGAGTCCTCTTGTCGCGTCGCAGAATTCCATGCAAACCCACTGCGGACTTTCGCAGGAGAAAGTGTGGAGAAAGTAGCTAAACTTCTCGCTTGGCACTTGCCCAAAAAGAAACAAAAGGCTTGTGGGTGGTGGCACTCAGGGTCATAAGTACCAAGTATCAAATTACATCCAAGCCCGAAACCCATTTTGTTTTAAAGTCTAAGACAACCTCATTCCTTCTGGTCATCTCTCTGCACATTACGATCCCTGAAATGACCTCAAATCTCAACTACTACGACGGATTCCCCGTGGGACTTGTCTCATTTTAAAATTCCAAGATTCCTCAACCCAACGAGTAGATTTGTAGTAGTAGACTTGAAGAAGGACTCTTTGCCCGAGGTGTGTAGGGAGATGGCTTTCGATAAGTCGGAGGAGTGACAGAGAGCTCACTCTATGAGGAACCTGGATGCTAAAAGATCTTCGGGTGCCGTAGAACGGTCTCCTTCCCCTTTCTACGACACTTCACTCATACAAGATCTCTTCCAAGATCACCAAAAGGTAGACACTGCCTAAAAAGGTAGAGAGACTCATATAACAACCCTCATCTGCTCTTTCTCCTCAGCGGAATCCCCAGAGGAGTCATACTTGTTGTATCGACCCTAACGAACAACATCCTTACCAATGCTATATGAATGCTCAGCTACCATCTCAATATATCTGATCTTCACCTCCCTATCCCTAATAATCCTTACTACCTGCCAACCTCATCCAGCCAGTGTGCCAATCTTAATGATGAAACAAAGAGTCTTTTTAAATTTCAAGTCATCTTAGCCCTACTAACCACTAAGTACACAACTCCCATTATTAGTTAGCACCAAAGGCTTCTACTAAACTTCCACAAGTTCTTCTAGTACACAACAGTTCTAGTTTCTAGTAGTTCCTCAACTCAACCACCGTTCGGGGAAAACTCACACCGAATCCGGGACTCAGCCAGTGTCAGTCTCGGCTACTCCTTCCGAAACAACCGACTTCCAACTGTCAAATTTATTTGTGATTGTCTCTGAGTGCTTCTTCCCCTTCGTTTACACTCAACCATTACATTTAATTCCAATATACTCTTGTCAGGTGAGACTATTTCTTTCACTTCATCCATCATTTAACTGTCATGTGTGTCTATTTCCACATCTCCATGTGCATCTCCACTATGTGTGTCCATAAATATTTCTCCTCCGTTGTCATTCACTAACCCAGAAACTTACAAAAGATATTCGTGGAAACATCAAACGGTTCTAAACATCTGCACTTGAAAGCTCTTCAACATTTCTACCTTTTACATTTCTTTTTCAATACACACCGCATAATAAAATATATCTCCAGCCACAGCTTATCTGTGTGGGAGTCAATCGAAACGGAAATAACACTTTTACACATACACACACACTCACACTTTCATAATGCTTTGTGTAACAACCCACACAAAGTCAGTGTAGAGTTTACTTTGACGTTTCTGCATTCATTCACTATTTGTTCCTCACTTGATTCAAATTACGCCGAGTAAATGAAACACAAGTGACTTGTTAGAATGGAACGCTTTGTTTTGTTATCCTTTGGGATTCTGTCATCATCGCGTCATACAGCCACTTCATCAATTGCTAAATTATGTAACTTGGGGACACAACTGCATTATCTCACAACAAAATATTCGTAGCCCAACAATGTTTAAATTAAACTGTTTTGTTCATTTGAATCCAGTCGCATGTCTGTGAATAATGAAATTCCATTCTTTCATTCTATGAATTCATTATTATTTACTTAAGAGTAAAGATAAGCAGTGGAAACATAACTAGATGAACTGTTGGCATTCTGTATTTCTGTTGACTTAACCGCTGACCATGCACGGTTAATTATTTGTAGTTATCGCCACCGGTGATTATATACAACCCACTTCCCCTGCGTAGGTAATTATACATCACATGGTCAGTTGAGTCACTGAAAAATATTTATTAATTACAAAGGACAATATATGACATTGGCAACACTACGCAACACGATAAGCACGGACTCACGCTCAAAATTAAATTCATACCACTCACTAGTTAATCATACGAGAGCGATTATCTATTGGGAAACTTTATATGAAAGATATTCATTGCCCAACTCATATTATGTTTACTCGTAAGCTCATTAAATATCACAAATTGCCCACTATTAGGTGCATTAACTGCCCAGAGAGACCACAAGACTTTGGCCGTACAAGACAATCCTTGTGTCATACATTTCCTCACACACCAAAACCTACTAGTCATCATCATTATCATCCCAAAGTCATTTAATAGTTGAAGATCAAATTCACAGAAGTGAGTATAGTGAAGGGATGTCATAAACTATTATGTACTTATTCATACTTGACTGATAATTTGTTCCCAGTCACTTCCTTTCCACATTAAAACTGAATATCACAGGATATTTGGGCATGTGACTTAATTATTCACCCGTAACTTGAGCTTATCTTTCGTTTCATTAGTCATATCCCTTTCCATTATGAGTTATATGATATTTTAGTGCGGACACCGAAAGACACTTTGTCTTCCCTCATGAAGTACTTGTGCAGCCTTTCTAACGATTCTAGTCATCAAGATATTTTATATACGTACTAAATCATCATCTGTAATGATTCCCTCTGAAATATGACACCAAAAACTCCTTCACATTCAAGAATTATATCAGTCCCACACATTTCCCGCATGTGCCTTCTTAACCTCCTTCCGAACACATGAACATGCATGAAATCTTACATAAATTCATCCTTTAACCAATTCTTACCATTTGTTCGCAATAAATACCATCATCATCTCCACAAGCTTAATCGAGCCAATCACATCAACATCCAGTCATCCAATCTTATTCTCCTGAACAAGACGCAAATTGCAAATTCTCCGCTCGTTACTTTCTTTTCTTCCCAACCTAAAAATCTGTTGAGCATTCCACAACAACTCTCGCGAACAAAACGCATCTCTACGGAAAGATTCCAGTCCACATCATGTTGCTACGAAATAACCAAACTGCTTTTTGTCAAGATTTGCGAATGAAAGGAACGAAGAATTCATATAAGAGGAACGCATTCAGGTGACATTTGGCGATTCTTTGCCATTTGTTATCCATGAAGGAAACTCTCTTCCCATTCCGAGAAATGTGCGACCATTCCGAAGGAGATTGAGTAATTGATTGAACAGACTGATTTGATTTGATTGGGACATCCACTCCAGTGGATATATTCCTTTCATTCCATCTTGATTATCCTTTCCCATTTGCAACTTCATTTGGAAAGTATCATTTCTGCCATTAATTCTAATTTTTATCCTTCCTCCTACTTCTCCTCTATCACTTCATCTCTACTTCCACAGAGCTGTTGTTCCATACTTCCATTCATAAGAGCTAGTGGGTGTGTGAAAATACCCTAGGTGTTTTATGGCACACCACCCGATCCCAATTTCCCAATTTTGTATCTTCGTAAGGATCTCTCTCATCACATCATCATCTCATGAATCTCCCGAAGCGTTCCAATTGCTCCAAGACACGAGCGTTTTTTTGCACACGCATTCTCAGCCTCGTTCCTCAACCCCATGCAGTTTAGATTACAACTAATTTGTGCACTCTTCTGTTTATCCTAATGATGGTTACACACAGAACGACAAGAACAACAAACACACGGCCTTTGTTTCCACACTAAAAAGTCTAATTTCGTCAAAGGAAAGGGATAAAAGACAAATGCCACCGGCTGTTTTATCTTCTCATATAAAAACACTCTCCGTCTTTCGTGATCCTCAGAGAGACCATCTCATCCATAATCCATCTATTTCTCAATTTGAGCCAATTCCACGCTCCTTGCGTAACCCACCACGACTTCTTGTGGTTCTAAACTTTTCCCCAAATCTCATCTTATTGATTGAAAGGTATTTTGCCACGATCCTCAGAATCCGTCGTCTTCCTTCTGCTTCCATCCCATTGTCTCTTGTCTTACAGAACTCTTTGAAATCATTTTTCGACCTTTTTGTCCCTCATTCGTCTCACTTGTTACCTTCTTGTTTGTTACTCGACTTCCTTCTCCTAACACATTTCCATCATTTTCATGAGAAAAGTGACACACGTTTAAACTCTAACTCATCTCACACCATCAACAAGGACACACACAAGACGTGTCTCTCACAAAAAACTCACTTTTAAACGACTTTTCCCCTTTGAAATCCTAATAAATGAAGACATTTAGTGGATCATCACACCACGCAAGCATGAAGGCATTTATACGCTTAAAGCTCTTTTTCAAGAATGCGGAAGTTTGCATGCAGATTGCAGTTCAAAATGCTCAAATGGAATCTTAATAGAAAAAATCCCAACGATATCATACAACTTCAGGTTTAGCGTGACTCTGTACACAGAGATACACACAAGACTCGCTTCACTACTTCATCGTTAGTTACCAATTTGTTTACACTACACCGGCCTAATGCCCCTAAGTCTCCTCTAATTCTAATTGCACCCAATATCTGGCATGCTATGAATGACTAATGAATCTTGGATGAGTGTCAAGACTTCAAACCTCCGTTGAATATAATGACTCCATTCAATCCAAATTTATCACTCCTGTCGAATCTCTCTCCTTCTCCTCTTAACACAAACTCGTCAAAAACTTCAACATTTTTCACTTTTCAAATCCTCATCTTCTTAACTTTAACAACCGTAGTAGAGCTCCAGAAAGATAAACACCCTTGCGAACATTCTTGAGCAAACATTAACCCATGAACTTTGATAAAAACTCACTGTTCCCTACGTCACCATCCTTCTATTTCACTTCCAAGACTTCAATCCAGCTAATTGAAATCAAGCCTTGCAGTGTTGCAGTGATTCATCTCCCAAAGTACATTCTCATGCGCATCTCATGAAAGTTCACCAGAAATGGTGGAGTCAACAGAATAAATGCGATATGAGAAGAATAGGCTCAACAACTCATGAACAGACAACCTACAAATCCACAAGAAGAAAAGCATTTCCAATATATTCCAAGCCTCCAATCATCTTCGTGCATAAATCTCCTACACAAGAACCAAATAAAAGTAACCATCCAATTTAGCTTCTTCATGCACTTCATCATCCAATCTTGAACTCTCAGAAAAATACAAATAATTGAAGTGAATGAGGGAGCCCAAGAACAAGCATCATTTTTATTATTGATGAATTGAAAGTGTACATCATGAAGAGCTCCGCAAGCTTTATACTACTTAGGGACGTTGTACATTCCATAACTTAAGATGAGTTCATCACTTAAGACTTCGATGCCTCGAAGACTCACAGACTAGGAATCATCAAGTGGCCAAAATATCCGTTATGTCATGAAAACAAGAAACGAAAAACTTGTTCACCCGTCATAAAGCTTCAGACACTCTCAACCTCTCATCCATATGCATATTTCATTCAATTCTACACTCAACCTTCACTTATTAGCGTCTAGATATCCATTCCACATACACAACTATACTTTAAAACACAGGAACAAACATATATATGCACACACTACTTATGAATTTTAAACTTTAAGCAAGCACATTAAAAAGTCTGTACAAACTCAAAGCATCCTATGCAATTTATGCAAAGAAGAACAAAAAATCCAGACCTGACTTTTGACTTTACTAGTTGCACCTTCTCAAAGGAAATGAGTCTGGTTTTTTGTTGCAAAACTCCAACAAGAAAACCAAGAAAGGTGTGGAATAGTCAAGTGCAGAATTTTATAGACCGTAGACCAGCAATAATTCTTAAATCCTACGATAAGACCTTAAACAATACAGACATGCATAACCCAGCACTCCCTCACTCCTCTGTAACTCGTGAAAGTTCTTTTCGCAACTTGCGAAACTCAGTCTCATTTTTTAATGATGCAAAATAGTTCTACAAGTTCTATTTAAGATTGTTTCAGGCAACCAAAGCGAATAATAAATGCTCTCTCACGACTTCTTTCATCTTCAAAAGTAGAAACTCTGATGAGCCCCACATGATCTCTTACACTTTATATTTCTCATTATGCAGGAAAGGACGACGACGTCTTTCATCATCTCCCAAAACTCTCTTTTCAAAGTACTCATCAGTATTTATTCATCTACCTCCGGCCTTGTGGAAACTTAATCAACCTCTCCAAATTACCAAATACCCGTACACATCAACAGATCAACATTCCGAACCTGGAATTTCGATAAGACTTTACCCACACGTGTGTACGATGCTCACCTCTCCTCCGGTGTAGAAGAAGATGGACGAATGGATCCTTTTGACTTGATGTGTCTTCGCCATCCCCTGCCAGTGGTCAGGTCTTCCACAACCACAAATGAATTGGACTTCAGTGAAGGACTTATCGATAAGATCCTAGGAACCCCGGAGAAAATACAAATCCCTGAGAGATATATCCCTGAACAAGAACCTGAACTCCTCCCGGAGGAAGAGAAACTCAGGTCACAAAAGGCCGAGAGGATTTGTCGCCTTCTTTCCAAGTCAAATGGAGGCAACATCCCGTTAGTCCTACCCCCACCGCCTTCCCAAAACTCCTCATCAGGGGCCCACCACCACCCCTTGGGAACTAAGAAACTCCAACGGCCTAACTCCGACACTGCTGCACTCAACCGCTCTTCCATTGGAATTCGTAATGGAACTCATGAGTTTGTCAAAGGTCACCATCACCACTTAATCCAGCCCTCCTCATCCAGCGTCCCTTCAAGTCCTGTACGACGAATTGTCTCTGTCAAAAAGAACTCTGTTACTTCCTCGTCCCTTAAACACAAACGGCCTAACAGCAGCTCATCGTCGTTGTGTGACTGGTCCCTTGCAGGAGTCCTTCCTCCACAGTAAGTACCCATTTTTCATGCAACTCCCCCTTTCATCGCAATTCTCCCCAAACACAAAATATCACAAGTCCCCCAGGCGCGCGCTTTTCAAACTTCATCTTCCGGCCTCCTTCTCCTCATGTGCTCTTCTTAAAAACCACACATCGCCAAAAAAGCCTCCGCTCGCATCAATAGCCACATAACTTTTAGCCTCCTTGCGTTTTCAAAGGTCAAAGGTTAGTCTTCCGGTACTCATCACCTCCCTATTGTTCCTGCACTATTTACTACCCCATGGTGTTGAGTACATTTGAGCACAATTATTGCTTGAGTGAAATTACCTCCTTGGGAAAAATAATTAAATCTCCAGATTATAGACTTTTTGGGAAGAAACTAGAATTTCCTAAAAAGTAGAGCCTGCGAGATACACTAGCAGTAGAGACGAGACATATTTTAATTAGTAGAGTAAATATGATTTACCTAACAGAACTTTGAAATATTTCGCAGGTCTTTGTGATCCCGAGATTCAGGAGGTCACTCATCTTCGTCCTCGAGCATTTCGGCATCGGAACGTCTGTTTGGAGCGGCTGCGGTCTGAGACCTTACGGTAGCCCCCGTCTACTATCCTCATCCGTCCTGCACAACCAACCGAGTCGCTCATCCTCCCAATCGTCTTCTAGTGGACTTCGCATCGACTGACCGCGAAGATCTGCTTCATCTCCAGCAGTACTTTGTGTACATGTTTTCTTTTAGAGTAAACCTATTGCATTTTCTTAATATATCCAAAGTTATCAAATAAGTCACCCTTATTCTCATTTATTCATGTCACTCCAAGTCTAAGTCCTCGTGCATCCTCAACTATCATTAACCTGATTCCACTGGGACCACACCACTCTAAAGACTCTAAACACTCCATAACTAACCCCTTTCTGTATCTGCCTCATTACCTCCATCACCAAAATACTAAATACTCTAATACTCTACAATAATGACTCATCATTTACCATCACAACAACACATCATCCATCAATGAACTTCTTGTCCTCCAACTTTAAGTAAACCCCATAACACTCTGGGCAATCTTTTGCTCCCGGATGTACCAAGATAAGCTGAGTCTTCCTTTTTTCACACCAAAACTTATCATCCTCACTTCACCTCGCTGTCATTTCAGTCTCAACCATCTTTGGAGACAAATCTCTCAAAAAAAGTCAAGTCAATAAAAGTTGAAAAGCCAGGACAACAGAGAACAACCAACAAAGATTATTTATTCACCGTCTCCCGTTGCCCCGAGACTTTTCCCCGCGGCGGGAAAATTATACCCATCACGATTTCCTCACACTCTCCTTCTTTCTCTTTTTTACTTTAATTGCGCACAACGCTAGACAATAAACTTTTCTACGTCCCATTTCTATTTCAATTTTCACGTTGTGCGCGTGTTTGACCTAATTGGCCCCTCTTCTCCTTTCTTACTACGTGAACTTTCTCCCCCACTTAACGTAACATCATAAAAATCGCACATTTTATTTTCAATACCCCATCCCCTGCATAATCACAACAATGGGAACTCCAAACGGCGAGTGTCAGTGCCCTTCTTCACATGAACAGCGAACCTCTGAGTCCCAGTATGACGAAGATGGACTCCTCCTCGATGGTCTCGCTGGGGCCGCCGGCGACTACGACGGACAATCCATAGACGAGGACTCAATGATTACCACCGAACGATACGACTGGGAGAAGGAGAAACAGAAAAAACTCCAGTTTTATGATGATGGGACTATGACATATTTCTGGTAGGAGTTTTCAATTCTTTTGGTGAGAGGTGTGGATCTCTAATCGCTTGTTTTGTGATTTCATAGGCGAGCACATACGCTAACTGTGCTGTTCATGCTCATCGGAGTCCTCGTCTATGTGGCGCTGGTGGAGAGAGAGACCTTAGACACTGAATACAATACAAAACGTGGAGTCCTTGCGTGCCTTACTTTTTTCATTTTACTCGGAGTTACTGTCACTCCTGATGGACCCTTCCTTCGTCCTCATCCCGCAATCTGGAGATTCATGTTCTGTATCTCCATTGTTTATCAACTTGCCCTTATCTTCTTACTATTCCAGGTACTTTTATCTAAAGTAATTCCGCCTAGAATGTGTATTAACATTTCAAAATACTTTTTGGATTCACAGAGTGCTCATGATGCACGAGTTTTGCTCAAGCATATCGATCCAAAACTGGGGGAACCAGTGGAGGAAAAGAGCTATGGAGGCAACTGCCTTATTTATGATCCGGCCAAACCTGAAGATCCTTTTCACAATGTTAAAGATAAATTTGATCTCTTCGTCCCAATGCACTTCTTTGGGTGGTGGCTCAAAACACTTGTTCTCAGAGACTGGTGGATATGCACTGTGATTTCTATTACGTTCGAAATCTTAGAGTACACACTGGAGCATCAGTTACCTAACTTTAGCGAGTGTTGGTGGGACCATGTAAGTCAACGGAATCGAAAGTTCTCATCGTTTATGATGCTAATTGTTCTTAATATTGTTTGTGATAATTCCAGTGGATCTTAGACGCACTACTTTGTAATGGAGTCGGCATTTGGGTAGGAATGCAGACGCTGAGATATTTTAGAGTAAGAACGTACTACTGGAGAGGACTGTGGAGCATTCCAGGATACAAGTATGTCTTTCGGGGAATAATTTGTCCTTAAACTTTGAAAATATTCTTATTACTAACGACTATTATCAACAGAGGAAAGCTTCAACGAATCATTGCTCAGTTTGGACCACATTCGTGGATCGATTTTGATTGGAAACCAACGTCATCCTTAGGTCGCTGGATGAGTGTGATAGGGATTTTATTTCTTGTAAGCTGCGTCCTTAATATTATTCATTTGCTGTATTCCATGTGATAATGTTACAAATGTGTACGCAGTTCCTGCTGGCTGAATTGAACACCTTCTATTTGAAATTTGTGTTGTGGGTCCCTCCTGGACACTACATGAATCTTGTCCGACTTTTTGCGATTTTATTGTGGGGCGCTGTTGCTTTTAGGGAAACCTTTCAATATCTTGATGACCCGTGAGTTTGGGCGTTTACGTCTTGTCTTGTTTATTTTTATTAAGAATAGTGAGATAAACAAGAATTGTGTTTTTCACCAGGGACTGTACCACCTTCGGACGACAGTCGTGGATTGTTCTATCAATAATTTCTACTGAGTTCCTGATTGTATGCAAATTCGATCCTCAAACAATCACAAAGCCTCTTCCAAGGTATGACTACCATTCAGTAATACTTGAGCCTCGTAGAAGAGCACGCGGAAACTATGTTATCTAAATCGCTATATTTAAATTTTAGCCATATAATTCTCTTCTGGACAATCGGCTTGATGATTTTAGCAATCTGGACAGTTTGGAACTTCGGAATCAACCGCCCGATAGAAGACAGGTCAACTATGAACAGACTATCCAAATCAGAATCTGGAAATCTGGCACGTCGTCACATGAGCTCCCCTCGTCTATTCCAGTATCCCCTTTATCCTCAAACCATTCGAGCAACTAAATCAGCATCTCACTTTCGCATCAAAAAGGATCTCTAAAATTCTAAACAACCTTCAACGTCTCGAACCAATCCGAATATTCATAGTATTACCTCGCCTATCAAATGCGTAGTCAGTCAGTCAGCTAACCAGCCAAAGAAATAATTATTGTAAACTAGTTAATTGTGCAGCGACCAATGTAGCACATTTATACTCGCAAATCATCAATGATCAAAACGCACCATGAATAGAACTGATATAAACCGTAGTCATTAAGTAACCAGAAAACGTAGCAAACATTCGATCCTCCGAATTTCAAAATTAACTGTGAAATGTCCTAAAACCTAAACAGTAGAATGTGTAGAATTCTATTGAGTCGCGTGTTCACGAATCTCTAATACTGCGTATAGCAATGTGGCTAACTACTAACAAACACAAACGTGCCAAGTTGTTCAACTGTCTTGAGTCTTGTACTAATAGCTCAAAATGTTCAAAATCTATAATTCCAATATGTATCACACAATACATCTCCAAACGAAATCTTTGTCTTGTACCCAATGAAGAGAAATTCATTACTAGTAAACGGAAACTATGAGCGAAACTTATCTACTTTCTTATCATCTACGCTTAAGGAGAGTATATTATTATGCAATAACATTTAATGCAATAAGTTAGTTATAACCAGAAGATTGAATCGTGAACACAAGAACGCAGATTCTTCGACACCTTAGGACAATAGCATGAAAACTCCGAAAACGATCACGATTTTGACGTTGGTGCAGGTAAGTAGATAGGATCTCCAATGGGATTTCACTCCGTACTCACAGAGTCTTCCCATTCGGTTCACAACAATA
>JAQGAB010001841.1:0-14315 GCA_034696565.1 Isotomurus graminis
AAAAATCTGCTGAAAGTGATCAATGGGAACTGTAATGCACTGCATTACTTTTACAACTAACATAAGGTCGAAATTACCACATTTTAATTATTCATTTTCCCCAGAAATAGTCCCTCTGCAATAATACAGCCAGCATTGAAAGCGAACAAATGCAATAGTTTGAATTTTATTCAGTTCCTGCAGACTTTGAGCACTTTTATGTACGAAACGTTGGACGTATGGTAATGCGACACCTTAAAACAATTCTGAAAAGTCTGCTGGAAGAATACAATTAAAACTGTAATGCACTGCATTATTTTTACCAAACCTACCCAAGCAGCTTCTTTTAGCCCAATCAATTTTGCAATTTGTGTTTATTTAAGGTACAAATAACCCTTACAGTTAAAGTAATCTTGAATTGAGTACCTCTAGCACTTAATGTGGTAGGCTTTTTAGAATTTGGAATATCGGGTATTCTTTAGCAACATAATTTTTTCACATTAAACCCTCATTCTAGCACTCTGTTGCAACGATTTTGAACTTCTATACGAAAATGAAAGTTTCTCTAAATATTAATATCTTGTGATTGTGAAAGTTGTGGAGAGGAGCCAAGCTCCGTTTGGTCTCTGCTGTCCATAGCGACGGGGATTTTGATACCTTCAACTCCCACTTAAGCACCCTGCTGCAACGATTTCGACCTTCGACACGAATACAAAAGTAGCTTAAAATAGTTGATTTAAGTCAATTTACGTGTCACATGCGTCGGTTTCTTTGCTTCAGGAGTTAATCATTCTGTCCATCAGCTGCTTCGGGAGGTCCAGAATAAATTTCCGAATAAGGTAATCATCACCTACAAATAAATAAGCTCTAAATCTACATTTTTGCATTTTATGCAGGGAGAAGGACTAGAACGGTTGATCTCGGCAGCTCCTGTGGGAATAAACATTTTTGGAATGATGTTTATGACTCGAGGGATTTTTATCTCAATTATGAGTTTCTTGTTTAGCTTCCCAATCGTTTTGTTGCAAACCGGCAGTGAAGGAACGTACTCTAATACGTCATTACCCGATTCGAGATGTTCCTTTTAGAGTAACAATGGTTTTAAATTATTGTAGCATTTTATTACATATTATTAAAAGCTGTTTTAGTATTTTATAATGTATTATAATGACACAAACCTTGATTGAGGTGATTGTTTTGGCTTCCTTGGATTTAATTTTGGAAATTAGTATTCCTAAAAGAAGTTGATAGTTTGAAAATGAGAAGAAAAGTGATAAAATGTAACGAATTATTTTACACCAATCTTAGTAAATGCTTATAAGCGATAATTTAAGAAAGCAGGAACTACACTATATTTCTCCACAAAAATTATTTCATTTTAATATAAATAAATACTATTAACGAATAGATAAGACATTTCTTCATTTATACTGTTTACAATAGTTTCGCTTAATCCACTTTAGAATTTTTGTGTACCTACCCTTTTGAAACACCTACCCGTATTTGTGGAAAAGGGATTTTGTGTTCCAAAACTAATGTTTACAACGGCAAATAGTAACCTACCTTACATGTTAGGTTGACACACAAATCTTGATAGGTTTGTACATCAAACAATAAGAAGTTAGTAAATTCTGATGCAAAGCAAATTTACAGTTTGTTGTATGCAAAACGAAATAATAGTCAAAGGAGTAGTTTTTTCTACAAAATTTCCGCTTCCAATTTTTACCATCAGCGGTTTTAACGAAATACATATTCTGCGCTGTAACCTGTTATTTTTCATTTCGCTCACACAATATGCGCTGTATTTTAAAGCAAGACCCGATTCACTCCAGAGTTTAGCGGAAACGTCAAAAACTAATATACAAAAGGTGTAAGCTAAACATCCACTGGCTAGTAAACACAGAGTAACTGGAGTTGGAAATTCCTTGTTAAATTTAATGCAAACGTAAACCCAAATTATAGGAACTAACAACATAATTATCATAAACTGGAGAAAAAACCTCACACAAAATGTCTCGCTAAATTCGTTTGTTAATACAACTAACTCTCGGTAGTACTTTTGAAACTTTGTAAAGCCGTTGAGCTGTAAATACTTTAAGCTGCTTCATGCAAATATAGAGAGAAATATTTTGAAGCAATACAGAATACACACCAATAGTAATGCCTGGCATGTTAAGACTTAGTATGACTGTTTGAATTATAATGCAGGAATATACAATCTGAATACACAGGAAAATTCATGAATCTTCGTGAATAATCTTGTTTAACAGGGAACCAGGAAATGGTGGATGAGTAAACGCCAGTAGGGAACAAAATATATAAGGGATTACCATGAACATGCTGAAGTAATTCATAACATAGAATAGCATTTTGAGAAATGGATTGTATACGTCCTTGGCCGCTGTAAATTCATGAGGTTAATTATCTGTAGTGATTGTTTCAAGTGTCATATTTAAAATAGTTATTTAGTTACCTTTATTTCCTGCTGCAAAAAGTACGGTTTGATAGGCAAGAATTCCATTGAGCAGTAATACAATTTCCTGAACGACGGTTTTATCGCATTATATTCGAAACAGGCTGTAAGCTGCTAATGTATGAGGCAAAATGACGCAGTGCAAAACCATGCCTGCTATTGTTTTAAAGGTGTGTATGCCGCAAACTGCTGCGAAGCAAATTAGTAGTACGTAGAGAGTGCATGAGCAATCAAAAATACTCGTCATGATCTTGGAACGCCGAAATATTTTGAATGTTGTACAAGTAGCATCGTATTTAAACAATGCTCCGACATATTTTTCATAAAATTTGAAGTGTTGGACAAACGGTAGTAAGTATCCTGAAGACATTCTGCAAGCAGCTTAGTTTAAACTGGGATGATTTTAGCACAAGTATAGTTTTAAGCTTATCGAATAGACCCAACTTACGAGAACGAAGTTTTAAGTAATATTAAACAAAACACACCTCTTCAGTGCCTGTCATGCATTTCTGTTTAGCATAAACCCCATACGCTAAGCGGTTAATCAACAATTTTATTAAGTCAGCGACACAATCTTGTTTGTCCGTTAATTTCATAAATATGCCTGCTTGAGTAAGGTTCGATTGAAACTGAAATTGTTGAGCAATATAGACTTTCTGCGCCTTTGCATTTCAATAAAATATATTAATTGGCAAATCTTACATTTCTCTAGCTCCAGGGTGCTTGTGATGAAATCAGCTTTATGAGCCCGTTATCTGTTGTTGAAAACAGGGCTGGTATTATTATTTCGCAACCAATAACCAAATAAGCCCTAATTCAGTTACGGGGAATAGCATGTTAAGTAACGTTCCAGAATACAATTAATTGTGAATGTCGTTTAAGTTCTAAGTTTTTGATTATCCTCTTTGAATTCTACGGTGTCTTCAAGACAAATGCGAAATTACTGTTCTAGGAGATTTGAACGTATTTAATTTCGATTGTTAATGATCTAAGCAACCTACAAAATATATTGACAAGTCGTGGACTGTTACTTTTAAACTGTTGCTGCTTCTTTTTTTTGTATTTTGCTGTTGAAAAATTAAACGAAAAACCACGAAAGAAGAAGGAATCATTATTTGGTGCGTCAAAAATGTCATGGTTTTGTTTAAGAATATTTGTAACGACAATTATAGAAATTCAAGCAGAATGGACTCCAATAGTTTTAATTTTTAAAGTAGTATGCTTTTTAATATTTATTGTGAATATTTTACTTTGGTACGGGATAGTTGGGGGATTAATATAAAGGCTTGTCATGTTATATGAATGCATTTCAAACGAGCCTGTTTCATAATTGTAAAGGGGCTGATTGTGATTCCAGTAGTTTCCATAGAGATAATTAGCGTCACTCGTTTACATTAACTGTGCAGATTGGTATACCTTTCCACACTAAATAGATATTTAGAATTTGCCAAAGAGCATACACAGTAATTTTATGTAGTAGATAAGACCGACAGTGCTTATTCCCAGCATAGGATACCAGTAGTCCACATCTACTAACCCAACTGTTACTGTGCTGGCTCTTTAGTTAGGTTGCTCCACGTGAGACTCACTCACTCACCTGGACTGTGGGCACAGTTAAATGATTAAATAGTTATGAGTCACAGCCAGCTGACTAAACAACTCTTCTGCTGTTCCCTTCATTCTTGTCATACACGTTCTTCTGATAGTTAAATATATTCATTAAGTCTTTCATTCAGTTTTATTAAATTAACATGGAAATCAATAACACACTCGGTGCTTTTGGAGCCGGAATGGATAATAAAGTGTACAAGTACGACACAAGTCTCGTTATTTCTGAGTTAATTGGGTTGACTGAGATTCGTGGGCCAGTGGCAAAGTTTCCTGGTCTCAAAGAGTGTGTGTACTTTGCGTCTGCTGCTAATTACGACTATGAGGAAAATAGTGAAACCTTTATAGCCGATGGTCTGACAATTGAGAGACATGTGCCCACGGGGTTTAGTTTTCTTGCTCGGGCAATTAATACTGAAGCACTTAATGGATATTTCGGAGTGGCTTACATAAACAGAGACAAAAGACAAATCGTTGTGAGTCACAGAGGAACTTACACAAGTAAAGGGGACGTTTGTACCGCCGGAATTATTAATGAGTCATTATTAACTAAATATTCGGACCAAATCTCGTCAGCAATGACATTTGCATATGAAGTGTTTAAGTTTGGTGAGGAAAATGAGTGTGAAATGTTCTTTACGGGTTACTTGTTGGGGGCGTGGCTTGCGGAGATTTCGACGTTCTCAACGATGTTTCTCACGAAGGACCTGACATCCGATCGCTTTGTCCGACGCCCTTCGCCATATAAAAGTGTCTACACGCCATACACCGTTGTATTTGACTCTCCAGGGGCCTACGAGTTCCTTGAGAAACTGCGACTAGATTTGTTTTCTAATGAGGATTTCAGGGTGGCCAGTCTTCCTGTGGAAGTGTATCAATTTCAATTTAATCCAATTGACACAGTTCACAAGTCGGTTGGGACAGTATTTCTGGTTGACGCGGAAAGGAAAGAAGTGCGAAGGAAGATTTTTAAGGGGGCAACTGAGACGTTGATTACAACTGGAAGTGCAAGGAACGAAGTGAGACATTGTGAAGACGTGGACTTTAATGTGTCATCGTGGGATTTGTTCTGGACGAATTGGGGGAAAGTAGAGAAGGCAATTCCAGTTCAGATGGGAGTGTTTTCCATTCACTTCCTTAATGCAGATGAACAGGAATTTATAAAGAGTGCAAAGGGTAATTTTTTAAATGACGGACAGTTTGAGGGAATAAACAGGTGGGATGAGAATGTAGCAAATGGGTTGGGGAAGAAAGTTAATGGGGACTTTGTGTGGCGATTAATAGAGGAGGGAGTGGTGGACTTGTGTGGGTGGGGAGACAGGAGGAAGTTCATTGCGAATGTGAGACACACAGTCAAATGCTATATTAGTGGTACTCTGTGGTGGAATCCTAGGAAACCTGAGTTACCTGTTAATTACATTGACAGGAAAGTAGTGGGAGGGACTGAAGGATCTGTGGTTCTTCTTACTGGACTACCGAGGGAGCCAGAGAGGTTTGTATTCCTTGTGGATTATCCAGGGTCGGGGAAGTCAGTAGGGATGACTCGTCTGGAGATGAGTTTGAGGAACAGGTTGTCCTACATGTCCAGACTTGTAGTGCGAGTGAATTTGAATGAAGTGTTAAGTGACTTTAACGAAGAAATTAGTTAAGTGTGTGTGAGTGACTTTGTTAAGAAGTTTGTTGAGTACATTCCGTTGGATAATCTCACGGAGACGTTAAAGAAACAAGGAGTTAGGGAGGTTGGAGTTTACTTGTTACTGGATGGTCTGGATGAAGTGGTTTCTTCAGACGAGAATGTCTTTATTAAAATGCTGGAGGTGCTTCTTTCTTCGAGTGATTCGTGGATGAAACTGAAAAAGGTTTTTGTTACTAGTCGACCGCATTTAAAAAAAATAATTGAAGAGAACTTTCATGTAAAGTCGTTTTCATTTATTCCGGAAGCTTTTGGGACCAATTAAAGTTGACAACAGTTTCAGAATGAGTCAATATTGTTATATACAATTGGTTGTTACTGTTCATTCACTCATAAGATTCATTATATAATCAATCATTTATTAATTTGGTTGAATGTAGTCCAGTTTAGTGTAATAGCTTTAGATGATACGAAGTCAGCAATGAACTAATTGAGTGTGAGATGCATAGAAACATTCACTTAAGTGTATTTAAAGTGGCCTAAGTGTAATAGAATGCTACACAGAATACCGTACAGATGAATATGTGTAGATCTCTCGTAGTACTTAATGTTAATTATGTTTAATTAACTTTGTTCAAACGCGGTGTGATGCGTTGATTACGGAAGTCAGTGTAATAATTAAGAAATTAGATGTACACAAAAATATACTCAACTACAAGCGAAGTGGTTTGTCTTTCGATTAATGTAAAAGTATGTATGGGATCTTTGTAAACCAGGTGGATAATTTGTGCCAAATAAAGTCTCCTTATTCCATCCATCAGCAAGAATTGTGTTTGTATTCTCACTTTGAATATAAGTGTTGATGTACCACCTACAGCACCAACCATCTCTACCGAGGAATTTAACGCCAGCCGTCACTCAGATATCAAATTAATTTGTGTTTTGGAGTTTTAACTTTTTTTTCACCTGCAATAATGCATATGAAAAAATATTAGAAGACAAATATGTATGATTCTGAGAGCTTCATCTTCATTCCCGATTTATGACCAATTTTTACTAATTGAGTCAACGTTAAAATCGGTCCTCCTTACAAAACCAGGTTGAAAGATAAGACTGATTGCGAGATATCTGAACCATGCAATTTCTAAAGTCTAATGTGTCTAATGTACTATAATTGTATTTAGAACGGAATTAAAACCATCCTAGCATCAAGCTTTCAACTCAGCGACGTTTATAACTAAGCAATTAATTGATTAATTAGATTCTGGGGAGGGAATATTAAGCTCACAATGAGAAGAGTAAGCATTCGTTAATACGCATAAGAGTATTAAGGCTTGTTCTGCGTCAAGCAATTGTCAACTACGCCTGTCACCTCTTCATATGGAGTAGTCCGTTTGGAATATCTTTATTATAACAGGGAGTTGGACGGAGGATGATCCACTACTCCTCCCCAACTCCTTAACCCAGCTTATCCGGACCAGCATCATCTTAAAGCCAATTTTCCGGGCTATTTATTTTGTAGCCATTTTTTTGACCTAACTTGACCCCTTCAGGGTCAAAAAGGACAAAACACAAATTTCCTTTGTTCTCCTTTGTCTTCAGCACACAACCAACCAAACCAAACATAGCCATCACACACATACCACACCGCACTCCACACACACACATACTACTCGGAATGCAACTAAGGAGCGCAACTCCACTCACTACGGAGTGCAACTGCGCTCAATAAGGAGTGCAACCCCACTCACTACGGAGTGCAACTGCGCTCAAAAAGGAGTGCAACTGCGCTCACTACGGAGTGCAACCCCACTCACTACGGAGTGCAACTGGGCTCAATAAGGAGTGCAACTCCACTCACTACGGAGAGCAACTGCGCTCAAAAAGGAGTGCAACTCACTCACTACGGAGTGCAACTGCGCTCAAAAATGAGTGCAACTGCGCTCAATAAGGAGTGCTACTGCGCTCAATAAGGAGTGCAACTGCGCTCAATAAGGAGTGCTACTGCGCTCAATAAGGAGTGCAACTCCACTCAATAATGAGTGCAACTCGACAACAATAACTTTAAGGAGTTAAAAGATGTTCCAGTACTTCTTTAAACAGTTCCAGTGGAATCCAAGGAAACTTTAAGCAGTTTAAAGATGTTCCAAAACATCTTTAAGGAGTTTCAAAATATACGAAGACAACTTTAAAGAGTTGCAACGGGATCCAAGAAAACTTTAAAGAGTTCCAACGGGTGCCAAGACAACTTTAAAGATTTTCAACGGGATCCAAGACAACTTTAAGCAGTTCTATCATATTCCAAAACAGCTTGATGGTGTTCCAAGACAACTTTAAAGAGTTGCAACGGGATCCAAGAGAACGTTAAAGAGTTGCAACGGGATTTAAGACAACTTTAAAGAGTTGCAACGGGATCCAAGAAAAAAACTTTAAAGAGTTCCAACGGGTTCCAAGACAACTTTAAAGAGTTTCAACGCGATCCAAGACAACTTTAAGCAGTTCTATCATATTCCAAAACGCTTGATGGTGTTCCAAGACAATATTTAACGTTTCACGATATTCCAAATCAGGTTGATGGTGTTCCAGGACAACGTAATAGAGTTTTGACGGATTCAAGATACCTTTTCAGAGTTTCAAGATGTTTCAAGACAACTTTAGGTAGTCACAGTTCAAAGACAATAATAAGCAGCTTTAAGAAGTTCCTAGAAAACTTTAAAGAGTTCCAACAAGCTCTAAAACAACATAAGCAGTTCTTAGGTGTTCTGCATTACAGCTTGAAGGCATTTTAAGGCAACCCAACAGATTTACGGATTCAAAGACCATTGTAATGGGTTATAAGACCGCCTTAAGAGTTTCTAACAGGTTTTAAGCCAACGTTAAAGAATTAAAAGGACTTTTATGACAACTTTAGATAGTGCAAAGGGATTGCAAGAACACTGTAAAGGCATATGTGGGGTTTCAAGAGCTCTGAATGTGTTCCAAGGGATTTTTTAACCACTAAAATAGGTTCAAAGGCGTTTTTAACCTTCTTTTATAGTTCTAAGATGTTCTTTAAACGCCTTAAGAGGTTCCAAGGGGTTCAGTAACCACCTTCAGAGGTTCCAAGGGGTTCGAAAACCTTCATAAAAGGTTCCACGAACCTCCAAGAAAATTTAGGGAACTACATGCGGTTCGACTAACGCATTAAGAGGTTCGAAGGGGTTCTTTAACTGCCATAAGAGGTTTCAAGAACCTCCAAGACAACTTTATGGAAGTACATTGGGTTCGAAGACCGCACCAGGAGGTTCCGAGGATTTCCAATACCACCAAAAGAAATTCCATCGGGTTTCAAGAAAGACTTACCAGGTTCCAAGGGCTTTCAAGACCATTTTAAGCGGTTTCATATTGTTCTAAGACCGCCTTAAAAAGGTTCCAAAAGGGTCCAAAACCGGCTTAACTGGGTTCTAACGGGTTTCAAGACCACTTTACGAAGTTCCAAGGACTTTCAAGACCATTTTAAGCGGTTTTATATTGTTCCAACACCACCTTAAAGAAGTTCCAACAGGGCCCAAAACCGGCTTAACTGGGTTTTAATGGGCTCAAAGACCGAATAAGAGGGGTGTTAACGGGTTCCAAGACCGCCTTAGAGGGGTTTGAACGTGTTCTAAGACCGCCTTAAGAAGTTCCATGGACTTTCAAGATTACATCAAGGAGTTCCATCCGGAATTAAAACGGATTCATTGAGCAAAACTCACAGAAACACAAAAAAAAACTCTAAAGACACGTAAAGCATTTTCAACTGAACTTTAAAAGTAGCAAGTGAACACACGCAGTTCCAAGGAAGTTCTATACAGTTTCCTTATTATGCATTTCATTTTAGGAAGGATTTTGCAAGCATCAGGGCTCACAGGTACATATACGTAAGCATATGTGCGTGTGTTGTCTTATGTGATTAATTAAATGTTATTCTGTGCACATTCCATAGTATTATGGGCATTCACCTAGTTGCTTATAAACAATGAGTATTACGATATATCTTATTAAGTTTTCAATGACCTGTGTCAATCGATGTTTAAACATAATTCAAATTAACGGCCTTGTGGAGAATAGTATTGCAGTATTTGTAATTAATGTTTGTTTGTATTTGTTTGCATCATTCAGGATTACGCTTGCTTATTGTACTCTGTTGATGAATTTTGCTATTGAGACATCCCGTTGTTCCGGATTCGTATACAAATAGTTTTGATGCGCTCTTTATAATTTTAAAACATACTGTGGATAAGAATCATCATCTTCAGATCAGGATTTATTTGTCTATGACATATAATGCAGCTAGAAAACAATGATGGCATGATTGGCTTTGTGAAAATCTAGGACTTGTACAAATCTTACTGAACTCATTTGTGGTGTGGAATGAATGTAACCTTAAATTCTAAATGAGTTGTTTGTCATGTGAATTAACTTTAGATATGGAAACGATATAATCCCGCTGAATTTGACGGCAAAAAATATGGTCTTGTTAAATTTAGAGTCGTCGTATTCAAGTTTCTGTTTTACTGCCCCCACAAAATATATCGTTGATGCAACTGTAGGCACAAACCTAATCCAACAAATTACATGAGCTGACAGGCTTCGTCAGTTAATCTTGCTAAATTGTAGATTCTGGTTTGAAATATATCGTAGATGATTGACTTACTACAAACAACACAAACTAAAAAGTAAGTAGTTAATTGTGTTCCGCTTTTAAAGGCGTTCTTTAAGGATAAATTGACATCTTCTAATATGTGGAGAGTTGTTAGAAACTGAAATAGAGAAATGTTTCGCAACAATTCATATTTGGTTTAATACATCCAACATTGTTTAGTGACATTCTAGTGGTTCTGTAAGGCTTTTAGGCTAAAGTTGAAACATAATTGGATATGAAAAGAAGGAAATATTGTTTCGCAATATTTTAATTATGTAAATCAGTTATTGACTTTTAGGGCTACTTTAAAAGATTTTGCAAGTTTACTATCAGCATTATGATAAAAAAGGTTGGAGGACATTGTGAAACAATGTTTCGCAATATTTGTTTTTCATATTAATAGTGTAGCTGACGTACTTTAAACCAACAAGGACACGGAACAAAGTGTATTACTTCGTAGATAATGTCTGCAAACAAGCATCAAGGATGAAGTAGAGTCAACTGAGTAAGCTCCCTATTGCATCTCTCAGTAATAAACAGCTCATTCTAAAGTGGTAGGGTCAAAAGTTACTAATGTAAATTAACTTACAAAGCTAGACGCTAATGAATTTTTTGTAATGTTTAATACTTATTTTATCCGTGTGTTTAGGTACATATGATTGTAATAAAGTTACCATAAAATGAATAAACAAGTATTGTTTGTATTTGTAATTTATTTTAAAAAGCATATCCAGCTTCACTAGGTGTTCCAGAAATTCTAAATGCAACAAATGCTGTCAATACTTTTTGGAGGGATTGTTAATTTATGTATGCAAATAATTAACTTTAAATGTGATTTATTAACGGCATGTGTCTTATCGATCATTATAAATATCGCAAAAAGTCATTATAAATATCGCAATTAAAAAGTATCTACTTCAGACACAACTGAGTTTATTTCTCGACACAATAAATATCATATTTAACATTATTAATATCAAATGAGTTTTACTATAAAACAATAGTAAACTGTGCGTTTGATTCCATAGTTTGAAATAATCCTCAGAAAATCATACATTGAAATGTATTTAAAACAATAATTTAGTAAAAAATCAAGGTTCTATATGCAAATTGAATCCGCTTACGGTCTCGATTTAGAGGTATTTGGAGGAAACGCGTAAAGATTCAATTTATAATTAGTTATTCCAAACGAATTTTTACAAATGTTGAAATGAAGAAATATTGGGCATGTGCACAGTAGCTATTACCAGCCGCATTGTAAGACAGTACATGATCCAGTATAAATGTATTCATATTCCACATAAATGTATATTATGTAGTGCACCTTTTGAATTTTCCCAGCGATTAGGTGCTTCCAAGCTGTTATTAGAGGATGTTTATCCTAAAAACAGACCTTGATTGCACCTAGTGAATCTTTCAAAGTACTCTGCATAAAAATAGTTTTGAAAATAGTTGACGTGTCTGGGTTCATGTCCGCTTTCGAGTTGACAAAATGACATCGACTGACAAAAATGTTAAGTTTAAGACTTAAAACCTACTCCAACCAGCCTATTTTAGCCCAGTCAATTTTGTGTATGGTACAGGTAACCTTTACAGTTAAGTTAGTGCTGAATTAAGTGTCTTTAGCACTTAATGTGGTCGGCTATTCAGAATTTGGATAATCGTGTATTCCATAGCAACATAATATGTTTTCATTAACCCTCCATTTAAGCACCCTGCTGCAACGATTTCGAACTTCTATACAAATAACAAAGTTGCTTGAAATTATTATTTCTTGCGACCATGAATAAGTTGGAGAGGAGTCATGCCCCGTTTGGGCTCTACTGTCTATAATTATGAGATTTTCTTTTCCACTTCAGCACCTATCACGACCGAGTTAATTAAGGTACAACTCCTTTATTTTGCATACACACTCTCACTCGCTTTGTCTAAGACTGTGCAGAATTTAGTGTGATTTGCACGAAAGGTTTGGGATATATTTAATGCCAAAATCAGAATATAGTAAAGCGGAAGGACGAACGCCACAGGTGAGCCTATAAACCCAAATTGACTGGGCTAAAAGATTTGTCAGTTCCGGTTGTGGCTCATATGCAAAGCTTAATGAACAAAAGCTAGATTTAGTTGAGTATATCGGAATATCATTGGGTAGGACGAGAGGATGCAGAAAGTTTAGGAACCTGTAGAATATTGAAGGACATGTTTAGTATAAAATTAATGGGGACTTTTTAATGTTAGATGTACGGACAATTTAGATTAATTGTCGATCTAAATAATTTTGGATAAAGAGTGTACGTTAAAATTAGTCAACATTTATTGTGACAAATACGATATTTGTAGTGGCCGGAAACGAATTCAGTTATGCCTAGAGTAGACTTTTTTGAATCGCGATATTTATAATGGCTTTTTGCGATATTTTTAATTGCCAAATAGATTTGCGCCTTTATTAACATCGATTAGAGTTGACACTTAATTCCTGCGTTTGAATAATATTATTTGGTTACCATGTATTTCCAAGTTATTAATACAAATGTGTTGGTTGGGTATATACATTAGCTTATTTCCTGGTACGAACAGCAACTGAATCACTTTTTTTCGGAACTCGTTAATTTACATCACTCTACTGAATAAAACGGTACTAATTATACGGTAGTAATTTCATTGAATGATGAGAAGACATGATTTGATAATACAATAATTTATTGCTCCTTCACAAGTAGACATAGTATGATGATATACAACACAGACTAGATTGAGTGAATGTATAAGTCAAATCTTTAAATAAATCGTGACTGATTACTGATGAGTAGCAACTCGTTGAGAAATATCATACAGTTCTAGTACATGCGGTTATGCAATTGTCCTTCAAAGCATTCAAAGTAATTCACATGGGAAAGGAGATGCATGTAGTTATGGATTTGAAATCTATTACACACTGTACTCAACAATGTTAATCCACAGACACGCTACCACAAACTTATTAAGCATTTTTATACCAACTGTTTGGCGGTCTGAGGAAACCTCATAATGTTCTTCTGCTTCTCATGCACACCCATTATTAAACAATTATTGACCTATGTCGACTCTAAACACGTTTATTTAGTTGAATTTTGTAGAATATGGTGAAGGTCATTATTAAAACAGTTGTTTACACAAGTTAGCTAGAAGTCGCAAGCCAATAAGATGTTGCGGTTTTCTGAGCTCATTCTTAAATGTTCAGGTTTAAAATTGGCTAATTAAAATGAACGTAACAATTCCGGGCTGTTGTAATTTTTCGGTAGTATTTAATAATCATTCGATTAAAATGTTTTGAATTCAGATTATTGTAAAGGATACAATTTCAAATGTTCTGGATCGATGTTATGCATTTAATATCTGCATCCAGCTTCGTTGGGTGTTCCAGAAATTCTAAATGCCGCAAAGGCCTTTTGATAGTATCGGAAGCGTTGCCTGGACTTGTCTGCGTTCTTTCCAGTCCCTTGGCACTCCTCCCGCTGCCCGTTGATGGCTTTGGTAGTCCGTCCGAATTCATTGCTGCCACCCAACGCCGAGTGAACGTTTCTTCTCCAGTACCAAGCAGAAACTGCCCACGCAAGGTTATCGTCTTGAGCGACACTATCTGGGTTGCTTTTGAGCTTATCTCCCAATCCAAGTTCTCGGGATGCGGGAAGGTAGTTGGAACACCATGTAAGCTGAATGTACCCTCGGCCGTAGTAACCGATACCGGCTGGTCTTCTTGATCCTTTGCATTCCTCATTCCATTCTCCGCTGGCTGGATACTTGTTTTGGCAGCCACTTAGTCCTAGAGCATTTAAATGTGTACTTGTAGAGGTTAACTTAAACGATTGTTCAGGTAGATCAAGTTGGAGCCAGTTGATCCATTAGGGGCTTACCAGAACACCCATCCTCCCTCTTCTTCCTCAAACCTCCAGATTCGTGAATAATTTGGGCCAGAAACATTG
>JAQGAB010001842.1:0-14308 GCA_034696565.1 Isotomurus graminis
GAAATGTGTCTCTAGCATTCGTGACAACTACTGGCCATTAGTTAGGACAGAAGAGAAAACTCAACCTTGCACAAAATGACAATTGGCAATCGAACATGTGGGAAGAAGAGCAATACATGAGAGTTCCCAAGAGTGTATAACAACTTTACATTAGGTGGAAGGTACTCTTGGAAAAGTGGACAAAGAACTGAGCTGTCACTGTCAATTCGAAAGGACACGGATATACCACAAGGACTACTTGGCAGTTTACTCCGAATGGAAGGACACTATATGTATAAACTCAGCTATGCGAATGTTATGTGTTCAGCTACTCGCTTATTCAACCGAACTAGACAGCAAATAGCAAAGTAGTAGACTAAGAGAGCAGTGTACTGTTCCAATCAAGTGGTTTTGTACGGGACATTTCATGATATAAACTCATATTTCTTTTGCACGAGAGAAAGCACACTGACTACTGGTGGACACATGAGGAAAGTTCATTGAAAGGTGAGAACCTTTTGCCTGTGGACTATCTTTCTTAGTCACTAATAATCTCTTATTAAGAGAAATCACCTCTGGATGTTTACATTGGGAGAAAAAGCACAAGTTTTGTAGTAATGTCACTACACATAATGTCCTGTTATTACAGTAGAGTGTCCTTAGGAAATTATCGGTTCGGGAAACTTGTGTCCTTCCGATTTCCGATATTTTCCAATGCCTGAGAGTTTAATATTGCAACTAATACTTTGTCATTACACACAGCACAATATCTCGGCTCTCATCATATGGCAAAAATTGTACTTGGTGGAAGTTTGAGCCCTGCGAGAGATACATAATTTGTCGTCTATTCTTATCGGGAGACTAACCTTATTCCTTCTCATGCTCGACATCCATGAATTTTTTATTCTGTTCCGTGTAGGGTGGCTTTTCTAACGTGTACACTAATCATCCGTCATTTGTTGTGGACTGGCATTCTATGTGTATTAAAGTTGTGACGTGAGCTAGTGGTAAAGTGGTTAATGAATGTGGAGTGCTACAAGCCCTGAACTAGAATTCATTTTTGTTAGGTTACTCCGATGCAAGAATACCCACGGTAATTCATTTAAAATTGATTGTGCGAATCTTTACAGGATTTTCATGGTCATACTATTGACATTAGAATTGAAACCTTTCAATCCAGTACTTGTTAGCAAGTCTAGTTACTAAATTCTCACATAATTGCATTAGGAATTTTAATTGGTTTTTATTGATGAGTTGCATAATAAAAATATTTATGTCATGTGCAAAAAAGTTGTGGAAAATTTCTTTACCTGATGTGTATGGCACGATGACAAATGAGAAACTTCAAGCGCTGTTTGAAGTAGAAAAGTGTTGTGAACCATCACTTGAAAGTTTTCAGTGAATTTCCCTTGCCTAATTCTTCGAAAACTGTTCAACGAGTCTGAAGAGCTCTTAAAGTCAACAAGTTTGCAAGACGATGAAAAACTCAACAATGCTTTAAGCTTTGCGGTTGCAGTTTCATGCAAAAACTTGCTTATTTGCTTACAGAAGAAAGTTCTTTGGCACATTGAGAGACTCTGTGAGAGGGAAGATATTCACTGAAACACGCAAGGAAGGAAGTAGGTTAACAAAATGATTCTTTGGCGTGAATACGACAGCCAAGATTAAGGAATCAATAAAGAAAGCACATCAAACAAACAAAAAAGGAGTGTGAGGTGAGAAGTGGATCAATTTCCTTAGAGGAAATGGATATGAGACTTTTATTGCATTTAATTTTCCTCGGGGATTGGTTCTTTTGTTGATAAGACGGGCGGACATGTTCCTTTCTTTCTTTTTTATTAGGGCTGACAGTATCAAATTAGGTTGAAAGGTATGAAATCTTTGTTATTTGTTGTGCTGTGTTGGAGTGCAGTAGCTATTCTTCCGCCTTTTTAGTGCAAAAGTAATGTTTCTTGTTTGGATTTCACATAAGTTTAGGCATTTTTGCTGCATAATGCACATTTTTTGCTCAGTATGCTACGTTACCCGTATCTTCAATCGATACCATATGAACCTTAGTAGTTGAATTAACCTGTCACCTTGGAATGCTTTCAAATTATTACTTTCCATGCGAGGATGCGGCTACTGGTATTAGAGTCAGAAGCATACATGCATAAAGAATTGGCTCGTGATATTTTCTTTACATGGCAATGACAACAAACTTAATTGGAAGTTGGTATCGACCAAGAAATTATACGTACAACATCGTGCGGTACTCATACAGTGAAAAATAATCTCCTGGAATAGATAGCCACCAATTCACTCGAATTTAGTCGGAAGAGGTTTACTTATCTAAATACATAAAATAATGTTGATTGTTTTATCTTGCGATGTTCTATTTAATAGTCACATATGTATTGGTTTGCATACTCCGTAGAATGCGTTTTGATAATACATCATAAAATTGGGATAACGATCAGTCTGATAGAGTATAATGCTACTCAAACATTCAAAACACCCTGTCTGTAATATTTCGTATATGAATTATGTGTCTTCGTTTGTTTTTATCTTTTCGGCTTCGGGTCAACAGAAATGTATTACTGAATCGTAAAATATTTAAAGCAAAACCAGGAAGTACGTCAAGAAATTTACTACTTTGGAGGTTCTTTAAGGCTTTTTCTAAGCTGTGAGAACTGTTTGCTTGAATAAATTCTTCAGTAGAGGAATGCAAGATGAGTTAATAGCGAAAGAGGATAATAATGACAAAAAGAGTGTTTAATCGATACTTCGAGATGTCTCCAGATTCATGAGGAATTCTGCCAACAAATTCACATTCCTTCACACTCTCCAACCGCAGAAAGAACACACCGAGCTATGTTTAAGTCTTCCACACATACGCTCTGCGTTAAAAATGTCTAAAAGTTCGAAGTCAACAAAGACCTCGTCATCCACAAAACCTTCGTCGAAGGCCTCAAAATCTACAAAAAGCGTATTGAGCAATTCATACACAGTTTCCACGCTTAGCACAAGAAGCACCAGGGCTGACGAGAAGTCTCGTTCATCCGAAGATGAAGAGGAATTGGTACAAAACTATTTGGACCAGGAGAAAGAAGCTGCTGAAGGAGAAGGGTGTCTTATTTCCTTTCGGGATTATTTGGACAAGCATGTTCAACCGTACAAGAGTGATTACTCTGTATTCGCAACCAGTTATCTTCTTGCAACAATCCCTACTTACAACTTGGATAACGTTCAATCGGGAAGGAACGAGCCTGAACCATTGCCATTTAAGAACCCAGTAATCATCAAGGAATTTTCGGATATAGAAGTCAGTAAAAAGTTTCTCGGAGAAAGCTCGCTCAAGTCGAAAATTATTCCATCTTCCAAAGCAATATGGAAAGAAGTACAAACTCACAGTAGTAAATTAAAAACTCCTGAAGACAGAAGGACATTTTTATTCTACAAAGCGAGACAATGGTGCGATGTGAACAAAGCGTTGGCAGTGGATTCAAAGTATCCTCAGAGAAGTCCTTTAGTCCTTCGAGAAAAGTTTTCAGAAGAACATCAAAAGAGTACGTTGGTTGTGAAAGCAATGAAAAAGAAGCAGGGACAACGAGAAGTTGCGAGAGTGCCTGAGCAGACCCCCTTTGCAATTCCACTGGAACTGCTGGAGCCCGAAAACCCAGTGAAGGATATTCCCGAGTATCGTGTGATGGCACAACTTGTCGAGGAGGAAAAAGTTTCCAACGCAAACCTTGAAGAGGAATTGTCCTCGTTATTTGGTAAGTGGGATATTGCGAGTCTCAAAAGAGGAATGTTGCATTATATAACCTCGTTTATCGTTTCAGAAGACATCCAACCTCTTCCAGGATTACAGAGTTTTGATGAACCGTGGCAATTTAAAGCATTAAAGACTCCATTAATGAAGCCAAAGAAAATTAAAAAGCCTCCTTTTAAGATTACAGAATATCCCCCGAAAACTAAACGAGAAAAAATTCTTGAGTTAAGAAAGCTTCTTCCACTACCTAAGCCGCCTCATTTAGAGGAAGACGTGTTAAGTGGCATTTGGGAACCTGAATTAATGGTTGACGATTTCGAGATATCTGCACTCATTAAGGATGACACTAAGGAACTCCTTGAGGAATCAACTGAGCATGATAAACCAGTTGATGATGCTTTCGATGTAGCTGAACGATTGAAGAAATGGGAGAAACTTCATTTCACAAAAGAAAAGTGCAAAACCTGGCTCAGCAGTATTCCTGATTGAACTGAATAAAATATTTCAACTTTCTCTATGTAAATGACTGCGAGCATCTTGTAACATCCATTAGGTAGAGTTAATAATGCTGTATTTGGTCAGCTGATGAATAAATGAATACAAAGTAGCACAGTGGTGATTAGTATAGCAGGTCAGGCCTACCTACTTAATTTCCATACAATTGCTATTATATTTCCAATAATTTGCTTCATTGGCCAAATTATAACACACCAAATGTGTGTGACAATTGACGACTTAAATTACCTAGTTTTACATCGCTTAATCTACTTGGGTACAGTTAAAGGGGACAAGTTATTTTTATGAAATAAGAGTAAACGCAGTTCCTATGAGTCATAATAAAATCTTTGGGATGAATTCCATCCATTTAAATCCATTAATTAAAGGGATAGTGTGCCTTTTACTATCAGCCCATCCTGTCAACTCTCACAGTAATCCATTCCAAGAAGCTTTCTGTGGGGACATAGCCCTTTCTTGCATTACAACCTGTCCGGCTTTCAAGCAGAAGTGCTTCGGAACACATGTGGATGCATCGATAAAAAATGCACGACCGGGGACAACTGGTGCATTGAATGAGGTAAATGTAAATCGCTATCCCTCACCTGCATCCTTTGATTCACTTCATCAGGTAATTTATTATTTAACACACATTGTGCAGAATGTCGTATATAATTTTAAGAGTTATGTTTCAGCGTAACTGTGTCCAGGATGGGCAGCCTTGCTACGTAGCCAGAGAGTATGAAAATACCGAGTGCTGTTCTGGAAGACAGTGTTCTTCCTTTAAGCACACTGATGGAAGAATCGCAAGTATTGGTATATGTAAAACTTATGGAAATTAACTTGACCAGATTAAAACAGTCAACAGGAAGAGCAATTTAAAACTGAATGTATTCCCACAATGCAATAAAAATTAAGTTATTGAACTGTCCGTCAACGTAATTATACACGAGCATCAATATTCCAATTCAATCAGAGTAGCCGATTAAACTAAGCTCAGGATTTGCAGCCCAGTCGCTGCTACTACCTCCTGTCACCTGATAATCAAATTACCTTTAAATGATACACATTTAATAAAACCGGCACACAGATTAAGTTGCCAAACACACCGTATCATTTGTCACATTTTCTCCAATCTCTTGTCTAATGATGGCTTTCAAAAAAGTTTAAAGCTTGATAAATGATGCATTTCAACTGGTAAAATAGCCACATGAAATAATGAATTTTTCTCATCCATCAATATTGCATCAATTATCAACCAATAATGACTGTTGATTCCCCTAACCTTTGCAATAGCCTGCACGCAGCCGTATCACTTATCTTTTTAAATACCTTGTGTAAACAAATCTATTTACCATTGATGAAGATGATCAAGCTAATCTCTCGTGGTCTTTACATCAATGTAACTTTAATTTTGATGGGTTTTGTTTTAAATTGTGTATACTTTATTAAACTAATCATACAGACTGACAGGTCCCTGTGTGAATGAGGTGTATCAAGTACATTTTATAACTGTCCATCAATTTCCGTCGATAGTCCGAATTATTTGCCCTACAAATCAATTGTCAATTCTTTCATTTCTTTCACGCATACCTTACAAAGTTGCTCAGTGTCTGGATAAAACAATGCGATTGCATGTGATCAGCTGTCTAACATGCCTGAACAAACCTTTTGATTGACATGGGAAACCTCGCACCTTTTACCTTGTGTAGTAACATCTTGTTAACATTGTTTTCCCGTGTTTATGAATGGTGTAAAGCAATGTCGAGCAATTTTCTCAAGTTTGCATGTCTGGATGAATCAGACGAAGGTCGTGGTGTTTAAAATTAGTTCAGGTGGTGATTAATGTATTGGATAATTAATAACTATTTAACAACTTCATTCAAATTTTGCCTTTAAGGCATTCCAGGGAAAAAACTGCCTTCTGTAAATTTTAAAGTTTGATCATTTGTCATCCTGTCTTCAATCAGTTTATCTGTGTGTTATTTAAGGATTAAGGAATAGGGATTATTCATTCAGAGGTGGTGAGAAATCCATCCCTGGAGAGTAGATTCGGCCGTGTGCAAGTTTTTGTTGGGCACACGCGACTGAACCACGCCTCGGATCCTTGTCTCTCCAGCCCCTTCGGTTCTTCCAGGCAGGTCTTTGTTCAGGACATCTCATTCATCGTGTGGACTGTGGCTCAGTAGGTCTCTCCTGGCCTTCTTCCCCTTATAAAACACTTGATTCATCTTTGAATAAACTGTGGCACACGTATGGGTTCAATCTAGTCATTATATTCTGCCACACTTCATCGCACACTCCGGGATCTTTTTTGACTCTCCAGTTGTGAAAGAGTTTCCCTAATTGGAACTGAAGTGTTGATTAACAGTGAATAATGCAGACGGACAAACAGCACGTGCGAGACATTACGCACCTTTAAGTGGACGAATGTTGATAGTATAACGCTAATTAATAAGTCATTCTGGATAATCTGGATTGTCAGTTTCTGTGATAATACAAGACCAACATAATTGCATAATACAGCAGGACAAGTCACCAGAATTCTCAAGTTACCCCAGGACCCTAATCATCACTATTCCACAATGTATTCCAACAATATAATGGACAACTACGACCTGGAAACAATGAATCGTCAGTTCTTTGAGTCGTCTCACTTTGAACTGATGTCAGATTCTTTCTACAGTCAACACAATGAAAGCTCATCCACTGATATGGATGACCTACTGGAAGACGGCTCTGTTTCTGGGGAATTGAGTGACCAAGAAAACAGTTCCGGTGCACTAACACGTAGGAGGAAGAGACGATGTCCCCAGCAGCAAGTCCAGCAGCGTCAAGCAGCAAACATGAGAGAGAGAAAGCGAATGCAAAGCATAAACGACGCTTTCGAAGGTCTTCGGGCTCACATCCCCACTTTGCCTTATGAGAAGCGTCTGTCGAAAGTAGACACTTTGCGTCTTGCCATCGGATACATAAACTTTCTCACTGAAGTTGTGAAGACGGACAATGGCTCAGAGTGCAGAGGACCTTTACCAGAACCTCCGAAGAAAGTTGTGATCCAAAGCCACCGTGGTATGTTCACTTTAAGTGTTTCTTGAAGTGTAAGCATGCATAGCTAAAGGAAACATTAATTAGGAATTGTTGTATTATTCTCTGCAGGAGGCAACTTTGGACCGGTTGGTAGTCATTCGTTGTCCTGGGCGAGTGAGAAGGGAGACAGGTATGGGTCAATTATGATAGCTAAAGTGTGGACACCCGAGGATCCTCGAAGTGGACGACAAACCGTGGGGAACATTTTTCCTGATCCGTAAATTACCGTCTCATTAAGTTTATAGTATTCATTGTTATGCTACACACGATAATATAATGTAAATTATTAACTTGCCACCTGATAGAAAATACACACACCTTGTCTTTCTCTAGTTCGGTTCAAAGATATCCTATATATGGAATATGTGTCTTGGTGTATATAAAAGCTTGCACAAACTTGTACATTTCATGTGTAATATAATGTTTTATGAGATACTCTTCTAATGTGATTGTGATATGTAAGTCCTAGTCAAATAAGACGTCAAGTGAATTTACTACCTGGAAATGAATCGGTTTTTATTTTTGCACCTAATAGCATTGCTGGAATTTAAAATGTGGTGGCATCGGGGATTCGTAGCGTAAGTATTAGAACAAGTTGATTACGAGCGATACATTTTGAATGAGAGTCTCCTGTTCGAAGAACCAAGGAAAGATTTTTCTTTTGAGTAAATCAATAGCAGCAATTATTTTGTTAATTTAGTTGGACATAAATTTTTAGTTTTAGTGTGTTTGAAGGTTTGAACTCTTATTCCCATTCGTGAGTAGAACTACATATACTTTCTAGTTCTGGTCGATTGCATTATTCTACGCTGCTCTGAATTCTTTAGATTTGTTGGTGATACAGTTGGAAGTAGGTGGGATGACGAAGTAGAGAGAAGGATGAGAAAGTTGGGGAGACGGCAGGTGTCGAAATTCCCAGCGTATTTCTTTTCTCTTTCATCCTTCGTGGGAACATGGCAGCAAGTTGGCTTAGAAAGCTCACATCCTACAAACTCTCTCGATTCTGTCTTATTCTTGTTTCTTTATATGTAGCTGCTACTATTACATGAGCTTTTGTACCTTTCTGTATGGGTTTTAAGGTACAGATATAGGCAGAGGTGGTAATGTAAAGTCCTTCCGGCTCCATTCAACATAGTCCAATCACTCTCCATCTCCTCTTGCTTCTTTTAGTTGGGAAGAAACCTGGAGGAATAAAGCCCTTCCCCTAATTCTCAGAATCTCTTCGTTCATTGGAGACGTGGGATTCGATCTCGATAGGCTTTTATGTCTTTAAAGTACATTAAGGTAGCGTGTTGTTCGAAGCTTTTTATGAAGTGATTCGAGAAACCTGGGAAAAGAAGGTGAACTGCAGAATTGGAGCACCTGACAGCATTAATTGGGTCTACAAGGTATGCCTAAATACTACTTGTGTAGTCTATAAAATTCTCAATCAATCAAAGACTTAAACAGATGACCAATACATTGTGCAGCCGTAGGTTTGGCTTAACACGAAGTCTCGATTACCCACACGACACGTAAGATACACTTGGTGGTTTTACGTGGTTGGATTGATTCATTATTAACAGGGAAACAAGGGAAGGAAGTTGTAAACCATTTTAGAGTTTTAATATTTATCCGTCTATTTCATGCTAAGCTGCGTGCAACACTTGGAGGGCTGGAGTCACTTTGCAGAGCAGTACATCATCGTATCAGTTCTGGTTTACTAGTTTACTTCAAGGCACGCGACCTTTCGTGACCTTAACGAAATTAAATGATAAATTGCAATGACGGCCAACTGCATGGAGACTGATTCATGGGTCCTGAGTGCCAATTAAAATCTAAGGACACTGGGGCTTGTCTGTGGACCTTTTCCAGTATATATACAGAGAATTATAAAGAGGCTGAACTGAACATTCTGCTAAGGTGACTCATTTCACATGTTCGCCAGGTGAATTACATTCAAATCATGATAGAAGGTTTACAAATATTACTTACATGCAACCTATGAAGTACTAGGCATACAAATAATCAATCCAGGTCAGCAAATCTACATTTTCAATTCTTTTGTACGTGAATAGAAAGTCTTGTTAGTTTGAACTTGAAAAGAATATTTAAACAAGGGATGAGTTTTCATTTTTGAAAGTTCAATCGGATTTGGGGTTCGGATTCCACTTTATTAAACAGATTAGGGAGGTTAGTGTTGGTTCCAATATTAATTGAGGATGTCATCATCACACCTGTACTCACAGGAGGAAGGATGCGACCGGATATCCTGAATTCACCCTTGCCTTTCACTTAACCCCAACCCGATTCTCGGGCATTTTACATTTTACTTGCGGATCGATTGATAGCAAGAAAGATGAGCTTTGCTTGAAGGATAGTAAAGTTTTTATGCTCATTGTAATTGCAGCAGTGGAGAGAGTGAGCACCTCGTACCGAGAGAAGTGAAACTGATGGGTCATTTTTTCACGACCGGAGGTTGTTATTTGTATTTCGAAGGGAACACAGGCAGCTGTGTCAATTTACAATTTAGAGTTCTTTCGTTCATTCCCTCATCCTAATTGAAGAATGTTTTCTCTAAAAACAACAATATTTATCCAAATGCTCAGCTACCTCGTTCATTTGATTTGTTACTTGATATTTTTGTACGTTCTATAATTATCCCAGTATTAAGTGATGTTTTAAACCCTGTGCCTCATGGACATGAACATAAATTAAGTAAAATTGCAGAATTCGTCTCTTGTGATGCAGAGCGAAAGAGTTTGGAATATACTACGGTAGTGTTTGATAGGATATTTCATATTTTAATGCATTGTGCACACCCGTACTTGGAATTATTTGATGTATGAAGTACAGGGAACAGGAAATGTGGCAAGCGATTCAAATCAAAACCTCGGGATTAAAAGATTCAATTGGTAAAGAGACAATGGAACAAAGGGAGCATCAGTGTCCATATCAAAACGGGATGATTTTGAAGGAAGGATCAGAATGAGATTTTGCACCCTCCCCTGTTTAATTTAGCGTTCCTTGAAATCTCCATGAATTCTTGGTGTCCGACCTGTTTACTGCGATATCATACCGTATTTTACGATACGGGTCACAACAGCTCGTCCAACAGCAGATAGTATTCGGGCAACTGGGTGTTGAAGTACAGATGAACCGTATTCAACCACACAACTGTGTTTAAGCCACAACATAGCGGAAGAAATAGACAATTGAGGAACATAATTTGTTAAAGGGTGCCCTATGTTATTGTTCAGTACGAAGAATAATATCCTCTGGGGGCTGCCATTAAAGGTAAGAAATGATGCGTGCTCTAATTCATTTGATACGCAAGGATTACACAAATGAAACCTGGATTTAGATTTTTACATTCTGTTTTCGACACACCACACCCGGTCTATCAGTTTGTGAGGTTGTCTGTGATTCTTATCCTTTCATTGAGGAATAAAGAAGGGGGTTGATTAATGCTTGGGATACATCTCCGTATAATTTAGGACTGTCTATATACAATTTATAGTAGGCGAGGTGGTGCAAATGTAAACCGGATGTGAAGTGCAAAGCAATCAGAAAATATGAGTTTCTCACTTAAAATGATTTATCCTTTCCTTATTTTGGAATTCTTTCAAGTACCTTAAAGAACTCGTCTATTTTTGGTGTGGGATTTGATATAATAAAACATATTTGGTGGAATATTTGACATTTCAATGATGAATGTGGTGTAAAGGTGCAATTGTGAATGGACATCCAGCTGTGCTCAGTTTACAAATTATCAGCTAATATAGTGTTCAATGCCACATCATCTGAGGGTTTATCGGTGTTTTGAAATCCCCTTTTTGATCGAATGCAAAGGGCCCTCATCTCCACACAATTCACACCCGACCCTCACACACACACGCTTGAAACCGATCTACTTCTTCGTGTTCTTTTGCTAATGCCCACTCATCCATTCACTTAAATCGCTCTGTCTTCTCTTCCTCTCTCTCCGGTTCATGTGTTCATCTATTCGAGAGCTGGAGGCTTAATTCATCAAATTAATCCGTATATATAACACTTAACACTTCCCTTCAAACTCAATAAGACACGATTGGAGGGATATTTTATAGTTCGGGTGCGAGTTGCGGAGGCAGGTTGCCATTTTTGGTCTTTCGCACTTTAAGTAAAAAATGAAAATAGCAGATCATGGTCCAATCGCATGCACTAATGTTCGTTGTATGAATTAATGTGCATAGTACTTTTACAGTTAACAGTTGACAGTACCTGAAATTCACATGTGTATTTTCATACAAAATACTTCTGTTAACTGTCCCCGTTGCATTGAACGTTAAAAAGCGACAGATGGACTTCAACTTTTGGGGAGAAAGGCAAGATTGAGTAAATGTTATTGGCTATTAATGACTTTTATTGTATTGATTGAGTGGCAGTTGAACAACGATTACATCACGCGTGTGTGGCTTTTCTTGTTCTTTTCATGTTAACTATTAAAGCACAATAATATTTTCCATGCAACTCACTCATCTCATCATCATGACACAGCAATGAACAAATGGACAAACCCTTCTTCACTTTTATTATTCAGTGATGTATACTTGCAATCCATATTGAGGCAATGACTATCATCAGTTTTACTTGTGACAGTTAGCATGCGTAATCTGATCCATTGGGTTA
Source organism: Isotomurus graminis (assembly GCA_034696565.1). NCBI lineage: Eukaryota > Metazoa > Arthropoda > Collembola > Entomobryomorpha > Isotomidae > Isotomurus > Isotomurus graminis. The sequence continues at coordinate 11,966 of JAQGAB010001842.1, forward strand.
TGCTTTCTGTCAAGTTTTTCCTGAAATAAGGAAAAGCTGCATGTTGCACTCCCATTCTACTATGCCGTGTGGGTCTTGCAGTGTCCAACCCTACCGAATGATTGTCAAAAGGCACACACACACACTGATTGATCGATTAACACATCTCAATAAGAATGGAGAAATGGGTACCACCACATGAACCTGTGTTTCATTGTGAGCATAAGTTGTTAGTTGTGGGCGTTATGTCAAAGTTATACAAATGTGTAAAAGTACAATGAAAGAACAATATGAATGCTCGCCTAATTGTTATCTCATTTATTCATCAATCTTGATTTCCCTACAGGACAATACGAAAATGAATATGACAAATCAAGAAGGGTTCACTTGGGTGAATAATACTTCGTAGTTGCGAATAATAGTGAGCTTTCTTGTCACCCTTCATTCACCAAGTACCTCCGATGCTGCACAGACCCTCCAATCCAAGGGAGTGTACCTTTAAAAGAAACATGCTTAACTAATCTAATTAGCTACGGTCCCTACCACGTGTGTTTTGTGCATATTAAATGCATTCCTGGTTGGAGTACTTGAATTATTAACCCTGCACAAAGTTCCCCTTGTGTGCATTGATGATAAAAGAACTCTCAACTACTGAAGAATGAACTTCCTGTGAGTTGGAACTTTCACAGCCTCACACAATGAGATTCAAATACATGGAAAGCACAGACATGTACGAAGATCTACTTTATTTAATCATTTCATACATTGGAAATTTAGCAGCACGGAACAGAGTTGTAGTAAGGACAGTAGTTTATGTAAAGTTGAAAGTGTTGTAAGTTTGTAAGTGAGACAGTTTCGGGATTTGGGAGGGTTTATGTTGTTGCACTTCTTGTTGGTTTGACTCCTACTTCACCTACTGATGAAGCAGCAGCATTCTCCATTGCCGCATCCTGGGGGGGGTTAGACATTTGACATTTTGTTACTCATTGGATCTTATGCGGTAGTAAAAGGTATATAAATATGACGACAAATTACTCTGCTTGATCTGCCAATTGCGTCGTTTGTCCACCCGTGGTCAGATGATTTCCTCTTTGGGTCTGGAATGTCATCCTCTGCGGCCTCATTAGGTTTTTTCTTCTTACACGATAACTTCCAACTATACAAGGTTATGATTTAAGTGACAGGAGATTCGGTAATATGTATATGACGAATTATATGTTAATTATTACCCAAAGACATATGGAACACATTTAGTAGGGATGGTAGTAGTTATTTGGAACCATACTAAAGTTCCCACTCCGAATACGAGACACCATAACCATTGTTCGAATGTTAAAGCGTGTACAAAGAACACCCGTCCTCCAACAAAGATTATGATAAGCTACAAGGATGTGAACCATTCTTTGAATGTCAGATTCAAGACCTTTAAGTGGCTGTTTAAATAGATATACCTGGGCTACAAAAGTGAAGACGAGAATCACAATGAATATGATGTTGGTAAAGAATCCCTTAAAGACGTTTCGTTGTCCGTGGATCTTTCGAGCATTGATTTCATTAAACAGAGTCATCATTACGAAAGTATTGAAGATCATAGTGAGATGAGGAGTAGGTTCTTCGTCGTAAGATCCGTCATCAATATCAAGAAATAAATGTCCTGAACAAAAATGAACCAGTGAACAAATGTATTTTCTACGTGAACACAGGTATGTTTGGCGCATGTTAGCAAACTCACCTCCAAATAGCATTCCAAATATCACAACAAGTTGATAGATTGCTCCTAAAAGAATGTTCTTTGTCATGACTCGAGAGATTAAGGGTTTGGTTCGTCCATAAGGTTTTCTGAGCAGTAAATCGGGAGTAGGGAGTTCCGTAGCCAATGCTAAAGATGCTAATGTGTCCATAATCAAATTGACCCACAGCATTTGAACTGCCTGTTGATAGAACAAATTCATTTTTTTGCAGTTTTTAGCGTTAGATATTGATACTTTAGAGTATTATAATGTTCTACCTTAAGAGGACTCGTACTGATGGCACAAGCACCCACAAAAGCAACAACGACAGCGACTACATTCACTGTAAGTTGGAACTGGAGAAATTTAGCTATACTGTCATACACGTTTCTTCCCCACATAACTGCTTTCACTATGCTGGAGAAGTTATCGTCAGTCAGTACAATGTCACTGGCTTCCTTAGCCACATCAGTTCCAGTGATGCCCTAAGCAGGACATGTAATTAATCAAACTGTACTACAAACTGGAGATTCTTATTCTGACCAACCATAGCAAATCCGACATCAGCTTTCTTCAAAGCCGGTCCGTCATTCGTACCATCTCCCGTTACAGCAACAACTTCTCGGTTTTCGTT
>JAQGAB010001843.1:0-14300 GCA_034696565.1 Isotomurus graminis
GACCATCGTCGTCGAGACCATCATTGCGAGACCCTGAACGCGAGACCATCATCGCGAGACCATCATCACCGGATACCTTCATTCACTTGGACGAATTTTTACGCAATTTATTTCCCTTAAACTTTGTTTAACACTCTCCCCTCATCCATACATACATATACTACAGTAGAAGATAACGCGTATTGTACGGATCTAAAAATTGATAGAAAAGGAAACTAATCGTCAATATATATCATTCCAATTTTGACAGCCCCATCCCATCTTTCATGTAATAATATTATACCCAGTGCACACACAATTTCCAACCAATAATGTTCCCTGCAGTGTAAGGAGCAAGAAGCAATCTGAAATCTTAGAAAGATCCCTATTGCTACTATAAAATACACACACGCCTTTAGCAACCTTCCACCATCGAAATCATCTCTTTCCTCGTGTTGAAATAGATTTACTCTGTCAGTTTGATACAATGGTATTTCTTGAACACTCTGTTACAGAAAATATTTGATACGCAATGTCATCACATTATAAACCTATCTATCTACTATCTGTAGCAGTGTACTCTTTATTTGCTCTTCTTTTTTCCTGACAGAGAGTCTCGTTATAAATCTATCTCTCTGTAAAATACGAAAGCAGAAGAAGAGCAAATACACACCCCGAACATTCAACATTCGAGTATATCCGTCGGGTAAAAAGGGCACGAGATTATGGGACGAAGAGTCTCTGGAAATTAGATTGAAATCCAATTGAGTTCAAATTTTTATTCGAAATAGTGATTCGGATTTTTCTTGCTCAACTTGTTCGACAGAAAGACACGAACCCTTTCCCACTTTTGGGTTCAGAGTTTCTTCTAGAGTCTTCAAGTCTCCTGTACTTAATTTTCCACTTCCTTTCCAGGAGACACACAGCCCAGGGTACAATTTCGTCATATTTCGCCAACGAACACAACAACGCATTCCATTATGAAATAATCTGACTTGAATCTTTCACTGAAGACTCAAGTCAGAATATTCTCGTGGGGAGTTTCAAAAATTATTGTTCCTAAGTATATAGCGTTAACAAAACTGCGTGTAGACGAAGATCAGAGGCATCAACTTCCTTGTGCTGCTTTCTCCAGTCAGTAGCAGCAGTGTGGTTCCCGGCTGTTGCTGTCGGTGTGCAGAGTCTTAGCATTATTATACACCATCATTTTAGGAAGGTTGGACTGTGAGTTTTCACAGAGAGTGAAGCTCCTAAAATGAAGAATGGAGTTTGCAAGTTTCTATGTAACTTTGCCAGTGCTCAAACGATGATGATGATGATGATGGTAAGGAAGGAAGTAGAGTGAAAAGGGCACAAGTCAGCAGGGATGATTTTGTTAGTACGTGAGAGGCTGTTGGTAATATAAATTGGATGTGTTTATTAGATTTGGCCTAACTGAATCGTAAAGGTTGGTTGATTTCCATTTCATCTCTCTTCCCTTCTCGCACCCAGGCCAGCTATACACACTCCACCATCCATTCAAGCTTGGAGACGAATATTCCATCATCAACCCAACTAAACCAAAAACGCTATGCACCATGGATTAAACTCACTCAGTTTTCACTGAGCTTATAAAACTACTCTACACGCAGTGCGTAGCTAGAATTTCAGACCTCCTCACACAGTTTCAAATTACATGAATATTTATATGAATTTAAGTAGACATAATCAATTATGTGCGTAGATATTCAATACATTCACAGAGATTCCTTTATTCCACATGAAGGCTTATTATTATTATTAGTTATTAGAATATTCTACACCCGTCCTTTCGGTTATTATTGGCTATGAGAGACAACCACATTTCGGACGAACAAACAAGTCAGTGCAGTCATGTATATACACTGTTGGGCACACGTAAATTCCGGTATATAGGATTATTAGTAGGCGAGTAGATGTGGCGGTTTATAATCCAAGAAACTGAAATATCCTTTGAGTGGATTGGAGAGAGTAAAACACGGGACAGGAAGGATGTCGGATCGATAAGGTTCTCGGTGTTGCATGTAGTGTGTGTAGTACGTAGGCGTCCGGGTGTGTACAAGAGAGTTCTTCCTCACCAAAGTTTCCCGTGTAAAGATGACTCTACACAGAATAAAGAAAGAACTTCTCGTGATGAAAAATACGAAACATTGAGCGAAGAAAGGCAGTGTAAGATGTTGAGGAGCAAAAACCGGCTTCGGTTCAACCCGGCATTTTCCATGTTCATTATGGTTTAGTGGGATATGGAAGCTACAAAACGTGAACCTGATATTTTTATCGAATACTCTCACCCTCTGCTAAAATACGAATGGAATACGAGGTGCTTTGTACATACGGATGACTTAATGTAAATCACACAAGACAAGTGACTCCATAAACTTCAAGATGATTCCAACAAATGTTACAAACTTTTCCCTCATGGTACTCGAACAACTTTTATACAAGAATTGCAATATTTCTTTATTAAAAATTAAAATGATGACTATGATGAATACATTCAGATCAGAAGCAATAAATGCAGTGTTGCTGTATGAATCTTCTGAAAGAAAATTGTATGATAAATCATACTTTGATAATTAAATATCCAACTCTCTGTTGTTCATTACACGTTCCCTGATTTGAATATTGTGAACGAGTATGATAAGTTGAAAATACGCAATTTGGTAGTAAAAGGTAAGAGGATTGTTGGATTTAATCAGATGAAAAATTTACATTCATTCACACTCACGTGGATAAATACTTGAAGAAGGGGGAGAGGAGAGATGGAATGAAATTTAAATTCATGAATGAAAGTAGCTTTTGGATTTAAATGCTAACTACCTGCAGCAGGTAGGAAGGTGAGACTTTAGACTTGCCGTATTACACGAGAGGAAGGCACGTCCTAAGGATTAGAGGACCTACACTGGAAGTCATGGAATGAGAAGCTTTTTTGAAGGAGGTGCGATGATAAAATCTTCAAAGCTCAAGGTGGCATGTCCTACTGAGCTCTTGATGCGCAATTTCTATCAATTTAATTAAAAACTGTTCGTTTTGATCATCCCAACTGCTTAGTGCTTACGTGTATCGTACCTACCTTCTGTTATCTTCCTTAGCCGTCGAATAATCCAATTGAATTTTGAAGTTTCAACTATCTAATAAATTCTACAGTGTGAGAAAGAGTGCTAGAACAGGCTCAGCAGGTAACAAGCAGTTGTATCTTATGTAAATGTAGTCGTGCTAGTTACCTGGACCCAAGAAACATTTGGTGTCCATAATAAATGCGTATGTGTGTTATACACAAAACTATACAATAAACTAATAAACACTATAGTCCCCTATAGGGTATAGGGTATTTTCCCTTTCTAAGCATTCTTAAGTTATAAAACCCTTAAACAGGTAAACGAAAAGTGGCCAAGGAATTGTTGTGTGTGAGAAAATCACGCAGTGAAATCATAAAAGTGTAAACGCGAGACGGGAGTTTCAGTAAGAAACTAAGTGAAGCAAGAATTTACGCTGAAATTCCATTTGACGTGTTTATAAAATAAAAGGATTAAGATAAAGATGAACACGCCACATACTTGGCTGCCTCTCGTATATTTTTGGGTTTCATTTTATCATCTTTATTCTCCGTTGTTATCCCATAAGACCCTTAAGTGTGAATATTTATTTAATTACAAGCACAGTTTGGATCAAGTCTTGCAGATAATAAATAGAAACACAGACCAGAGCTTTGGATAAAAGTATTATTAATTAAGGCTTATCAATTAAAATTATAATTGATGAACGAAATAAGAATTTGAACGATAGCTTTAAAAGTTAACCTTCCACTCGAACACTCCAAGTTCATTACTAACCTCCTGTGTACAACTATAAAAATACTTAACACCGGGGAAAAGAATAATTCCCGATGTACTCTTGTCTTAATGTATCTTAATCTTAATACAATCTTAATTTGAAGTTAACCAAAGCCCGAAACTACTGTGCAAGACTATCTTACTTCCTTTCCTTGATACCACTAAAGATTTCGGAGCTAGTTAATCTCTCCGTATGTCCACAGCCCGCAGAGCAAACTCACAAGTAGTATTTAATTATATCCTCAAGAATGTTGTACACTGTTGGTCCTGTAGTTATTATGTATTAGTCAACTTGCACACATAATATGTAAGGAGAGAGAGAGAGAGAGATGAAGGAAACATTTTTACTAGTCGTGGGCTTTCCACGAGATGTACTCACTTATGTTCTTATCTTTAGGTAGTTTTCTAAATCCATAATCCATCTTCCACCTTGGTTAACAGTCTTACACAAGTACATCTTCAGCCATAAATCTTACCGAAAGAGCAAATGTTGAATGCTAGTTCCGTGCGATGGAAGTGAAAGATGCGGGAGAGAAATGTACGACTCGCAGAGAGGTGGACTACCTACATCTTACATCCCAGCAAAAATGGTGTCATAGATAACCAACTATGAAAAACTCGTGTTAAGTGCCATTTTCACTGAGCACGTCAACCGCAATAAAAATCACAAATCCAGGCAGTATTTAATCTACAGATAACCTTAAAAAATCCGCATACAAACTACACCACCGGTTACATTCCTTATGACTTATTACTCAAAATGTAATTTCCTTTCTTCACAAACTTCTGGCTGGTACTTCTATCTGATAATTTTAATTTCACGTGTATCGCCATTCTCTATATGAAGCTTATCAGTCTCTCTCCTAAATGAAATGGTAACTGTGCTGAAACAGTTTTGTCCTTATTTAATTTCATTTTTAACGTATACACCTCAGGAAGTAAAAGGAATGTCATTGCCTCCTATCGACATCTTTATAACCCAGCGCGATATGCATAATTGACGAGCAACAATGGAACCCATAAAGTTTTACTTCTTCAAGTTATTCCCTATTACAATTCTATTAGTTATTTGAATGTAATACAGAGCACTGCTAACACTTACGCACAGGAAAATTTTACGATTTCACTGACAGCCCTGAGAATATAATCAAACCTATGAATCTATTATGCCACCACTAAGAAGAACTAAGAACTTGAAGTATTATATTTCTGTGTGAAACATTTCATTCTCTGGTAAAAAATATGTTTATTCTCACTTAACTTTATCTCCGTCGGATATGAAAGTAGTAAATGGTAGCCATAATAATAAGATCAAGTCTAGCGAGGAATAAGTTATCTTAAAAACCAAGACGCATTATTAAGGTCTTTCTACACATTAGACAATGTGAAAACACTCATACATTTTCTGTATAGTTAAACCTAAAACTGACTTATATACACTCTCCTATTATTATACTTGTTTTGTGTAAGTTGGTATATGCAGGCGGGGCAGGCAAAGATTAAAATAGTGTAATATGCTCAATGTACCAGTGCGAGTCTTTGCAGATCAAGATAAATAATTCTCACATATGCCCTGGACTTGTCTTAGTGTTCCAACGTGTGTTATATTAGGCAATAAACTTGGTCATAAATTTTAAATAAAAATGAATGAAAAACCGCGAGTAACTTCCTTTCTGTTATTAAAGAAGGAACAATTGAAGTTGGAACATGTCTTGAATTATGAAACATAATCCGTTCTTTAATCTTACTCGTATTTTCACATTATCGCAGTGAATCAAACCACCACATAGTTCATTTTGAACAGTTTCAATGGACATTCATCATGGAGGCCAAGTTGTGCCCTTATTTGTGTATCTTTGTGTACTGCTTGCAATAAGGCTGGTAGTACGGTCAACAGTGTGTTGTGAAAATTTCGATTTATGGTGACGATTGTTATGCATTTTGAATCCAGTCCACCAAACTGTTTCCGATCCTTGTCACATATAATAGGCCCATTCCCTGCTCCTGCATTTTTTGCGTCTCTATCCATCTTTCAAACCCACCTTGGTTTTGTTGCTCGCAATTAAGGAGATTCTTCCATATTAGAACAAAGATTTACCTACTGCCTCCACTGCAATTATGTAGCTCACTAAATATGTGTTCAATACTTGACTTGATACAGTTTCTTAACTGCCTTAAATGCTTTTGCAATAAATCAAACCCTTTTTGGTACCTCAAACGATGAACGATACTCCTGTCCGACAGAAATTTTATGAGAGGAAACACTAATAGTCTGAAAAATAAATACTCATACGTAGTTTAGATTTTTTCAATACCTAGAAAACAGCTATAAAGAATTTGATGCAACTAAATACTTCCAGGTTATCTATTGCATCTGTCTAAAAATTTGCATATAAGAAGTGTGGCCAATGAAATTGAATCTATTACAAGACTGCTGATCTCCTTTACAATGAATACTAGCTCGTATAACAGTTCAGGTCACCACTACCAGCAACAAACTTTCTGAGCCCAGAGTTAAAATTTTACATTCACAATGCGAGTAAAATCTTAGGGGACCTAATTCAAAGATTTACTAGCAAAGTAAAGTGAACCCGGAGGGTTTCCTTTGGCTGTTGAAGTTCAATACTTGAGAATGGAAAGAGGGATATGAGAGAGACGTAATATTCAGTCTGTGGATGGAAAATCCACATCTACACCGAAACTTATGCTTACTCAAGTGATTCTTCTTTCACCCTTCTTCCTTTTCCATCTAAAATCCAAACTTCCAATTTCTCTTTCCCTTGTAGTCCGTGGCATTCTATTCGGTGATTCGTCTTGACTTATCCAACTATATCTGCCACTCGCCTTATTTGTGTATACAGCTTGCTGGGCTCTCTTCTAGCTGTAGGCTGTAGGGTGGATTTGAATTTCGGATGGTTTCAAGTGGATAGGGTGAATGGTAATGCAAATAGTGTTCAATATTTGTATCTCTCAAAAGGACGGAAAGGATAAGAAGAGATGATCATGGGAGAGTCTATATAGATCGCTTGTGTGTATCTCTTTGGTTATATTTTATACAGTGCGGAGTTGCGATATAGACTGGAAAGTTTTATAGTAATAATTTCATGTGATAAAATTGTTGTGTAATAATAATAGAAGTGAAGAAGTAGAGAGCTCTGGTGAGTCGTGACATTTGTATCTTCTTGTCCTGGAGAATATAGTAGAGTAGTTTAAAGTTGTAGTTTGGGCGTTGGAAGAAAGAAACTTGGCTGTGAGTATTCTTTGGATATGAAGATGATGATGATACTTGGAAGTTACGAGCTGGTTGAGCAAGTTTGATATTACGAACATGACGATGATAGTATGGGAAAGGGAGTATGAAAAATGTGGAATAAAATGATGATGTGAGTCCCGGATGTGAAGAGATGGATGGAGATGATGATTTGGAAGGAATTGATGGTCCACCCTCCAGACATTGTATCTCATTATGGTGACAGTCTTCTTCCATGGAAGATGGACATAAAATTTTATGAATTTATGAACAACCCATATGACATCCGAGGCTGTAAAACCACCGCATTTTACTCCTCAAATCTAACCATCTTTTACTGAAGGATTAAACCGTATCGAGTTTTCATTTTGCTAGGCTCTCCATCCTTCCTTCGTCACTCCGTATAACTTTCTTGCTCTAGATTCCAGCTCAACTTGTCTTCCAGGCTATAGCTGCGTTCTGGAACTTCCTATACAACAAACTCTAATATCTATGCATCAAATTCCGTCCCGGTATAAAATCTGATAAACTATGCTATCTAAGCGTACGACTCGTTGAGTTCACTGACAATTTATTCCACACTCAGAGAATACATTTTAAAACCACGCAGCTGAACTCAACAGAGATCCACACACTGATGTTGCCTCCCTGGAATCATCATCAGTGTTGATCAGACAGAGTTTAATAATAATGGGCCACAACATCTTCTTGTGGATTTTTTCCATGTAGCTTGATGAATAGAAACACAAGATGCATGCAAAGAATTTCATCATCATTATATCATCGTGAAAGAGTGCAAAAACTCATTTCTGTCTCGAGCAAGTGAGTATTGATGAGTTGCACAAATATGGAAGTTATTTTGTAATTTAGGAGATATTGATCACATTAGAGAGTCAGTAGCAAGTCGGTAGTTAAAGGAGGTAGACATAAGTGGTAGTAGCAACTCCTGAAAGTGTCACTCAAGATCAGTAGTCACCATCATGATAGGATATCGCCCTCATTATCATAATCATCACTGTCACCATCCAATATTGGATGACATGTGGGGATGTGGTCGAGTGTTGTGTGTATGCGTGTGTAGTTTAGCAGCCAGTCAAGACGAAGATTTAAAAAGACAGTGGCAGATTCCTTAGAAGTCTTTAATGCTCCTAGACGACTGCTGTTTGATTATGCAGGTCTCTATTGCTATAGATGAATTCACATCATCTCCCTTCACTTGTGATTTTGGCGAAGATACTCACAAGACCTGCTGCTGTTACGAACAGCTTCCCCTAAGTAGAAATACTTCTCAGATCATCTCAAATAAAATAGAACCTTGTCCCTCTCTACTTGCGATGCCCTTCTTCGTCGTCTTTCTTGTGTGTAATGGGCCTCAGTTTTGATTAACTTTGCATATGAAATATTACGACGACAGCTCCCTGACAGAAATGGAAAGATGAGACGATAACATAAAATAAAGTTTCTTGATGATGATTATGATGATGGAGATCTCGTCTCAAGATGGAAAAGTCATGAGCCATGCAGAGAGTGTCTGCAAGCCTGGCTTCTTGAACTCCAATCAGATCTTTATCCTTTTCCTCATTCATAATACAATATTTACATTCAGGTCAGATATTTGCCCAGGTGACTTGTCTTTGTCTCTTTATGTAAATTTTACAAAGATGGAAAGGAGAAAATTCAACTCGGGCCTTGTGTACAGTTCTCTCAACAGTTTCTTTACTCAGAAACTACCAGAGTTTGCGTTTTATATATTCTTTCTCAAACACACGAACCAAATTATGTCTCACACGAGCATAAAAACACCAACTTACTTCCTCTTTAGTTCTTTTTCCTCTGGAAGTCTCCTTTTGGATTAAATTCTCTTGTCAAGTTCCATTTCTTTACGCACACTCAAGGTAATGCAAATGCTTAATGTGAGTCCCAAGAAATCTCTGGTAGGAATCTGCAAACGCTTCTCCATCCACTTTCACATCCCTCTCTAATCACCATCATCCAATCTCACCAGCATTTGTACAAAAATTAAGGACTCGTTATTTCCCTAAGCTTGAAGTAATGGATGCAGTGTAGTGTTACGTATTTTAATAACATTTGCACATTATGCATTATCATTTAATGACCATGTTCAGTTCCCTCCGTAATAATAACACCAACGCACACACCCTATTTCACTATTCCCTGTTATCCTCACTACCACCAGTGGAGGAGTTGTATCATCATACATCATCTTAATCACAAGTAAATCATCCCTTATCTCTATTAAATTTTGTTCATAAACAAACAAACCACAGGGTTTTCAAAAACTCATGATGTGTGGATGTAGAAACTCATAAAAACCCTTCTTCCGTCGGTCGTCGGTACTCAAGGAGGAATTTAGCTTATAAGCCGTCGAGTGGAACGACTACTTACCACATGTCTACTTACTACTTACTACTTTGTATCACGAGACTACTACTCAAACTTAGTTTCCTTAAAACGAAGCCCATTAACCTTTGTGTGGTTTAATGTATTGTGACGTGAGATTAACAACAATCCTTGCTGGACACTTTAATAACTCAAGTATTACTTTTCTACTTCTTGAGGAATTACAAAGGAGGTAGTTAGTATATGTAATCCTCTCTCTCCTTTTGATGGCTATAATGTCCATTTTAGAAGTGAATTTATCTTGGTTTATTCCCACCTTATTCATTGTGCCCTATTGTTACCAAATCGCTGTAATTTTGAAATATTGACTCCATCAAGCCTACCGGTTTTTACCTTTGAAGAGCAGCCAAGAAAAGGCTTTACAATAAAGCAGAAAAAACTTCCACTGAGCTCCTTATCTTTTAATGTACGCGTGGGAGTTCATCTTATTATGACGGAGCACGTACATCCAGCGTCTTTATACAGCTCACTCACTTATACACACACATTCTAAACATTTTAATGCTTGACAAGTTTATACTCAACTCATCAGGCTTGACAGCAACATTAAGAGAACCACTGAACATATTTCCCTCCCGTTACTTACTTGCACATCCTTCCCTCTTACAGATTTACATTTAATTATATAAATATGCTAATGTAATGGTTTTTAATTGTGTTTTTAACAGGTAAGATGACCATCTCCATCCCTAATTATTCCTTCCAACTGATCATTACGAGTAACATTCCATGTCCAAATTTAGAAGGTAACAACCATTACATTCGTCTTTAAATTTTCATTGGCACTCATTTCGATATCCCTCAGACTCAAAGGGAATAAGGTACTAATGTTAAATCATTTAAAAGCTTTTAACTACTCACGCACCATCAACTTTATCTTTTGATTTTATGTAGACCGTAGTCGTTTAACTTCTAAACTGAACACTTTTCTAGTGAAACCGAACGGGTTTCTCGATAAGGAATCTTAACAGATGCATTCATATAAGAATTCTGCAAATTGCCTTATTTTATTGTTGTCATTCAATCCGTTCGTCGCCCTCATTGGTCTCCTCGTCGCCTTTATGAAATCAGAACAGCATTTTAGAACAGAAAACGCATCTTCGTTACTGGAATTTGACACTGGAGTTTGAGATTACTTGGATTCATGAGAACTACTGAGCTCCCTACCAATGACAATCAAAGTTTTGCACTCATCTCAGAGATTCGTGTTTATCAAAGTAATCAAAGGGAATGTAGATATCTCGGTAGACTGAGGAGAGAGCACTTGAAAGGCTACGGAAAGATAATACGATACGAACACGTTCGTAAAGAATAATGATAATTGCTCTCCCGAAGTAGTTTCTGATTGAAGTTCCTCGTTGACCTTTTCTTTTAACGACGGGACAGAATGAGAATAAAGATAAGGATTTATTGTTATGATTGGTCATTGTCATTTCCCTGTAATGAGTCAGGTGACAATTGGTGAGTTTTCTTGTCCTGGCATTTGTTTCATTGAACATACAACCACACAGTCCATAAATGTGAGATGTGCTAAAATCACTAAAATGTTAAAATCCTGCGTGGTCTCTAGTCTCTACACACATATTTCCAGAAGGTCTCTCTCGTGGTCTCTCCTTAATGACTCCTCGAACGTGTTCAGTGTTTTAGAATTTAATGCTTTTCGTGCCCTTTATAAGCAACTGCTAAAATCCCCTGTCTTCCAATTTACATCTCACAATATTCTCTCTAGTAGAGTCAGTCTGAATCTATAACGATGAAGTTTCAGCACCAAAAATGCAATATCCAAACTGCACCACCTTCGTTTTCTTCATACTAAAAATCAAGCAAGGAAAAGAAGGGTGTGTTGAAGTTAAAATAGCTGAAGGATAAGGTTGTTGTACAGGAGGCAGTTAAGCAGTAGGCAGATTATGACGAGTAGCTCCATGACACGACTTCACGCACACACATACTTAAAAACTTTGAAATAGATAATAAACAGAAGAACCGGTGAAAAAGTTGAAGCTGTAGGTGAAACGAAGAAAGTTGAAGTTACTTGCAAAGGGTTAAAAGGTTGTAAATATCATTCCGTAGGTATACTCAGTTCACCAAGTTGTATGAAAAAAAGACTTTTGCACCAGAAGGCGGAGGAAGGTTTAGTAGTAAATTGTAATTTACGATTGAACTCTTCAGTCCGAAGTGTGTTGTTCGTGCTCTCTCAAAACATTCTGTTCGAGTCATTACGACTAATCTTACAGTTTTACTACTTACAAATTCTCAAGAAAATCCAAAGAAAAATCTTACAATCTCAGCTACATAGGCCGACGACGCATGGCCTCAAAGTACCTGTGTATTAAATATGGTGAGAGTTATGACATGCAATCACAACTATTAAATCCCTAGTGTCTCGTTATAATAAAGGGACTGTGTATAGCCCACCAGACTCTTATTCTTGATTATTACACGAGAGTAACTAGTAAACAAAAATATTTAACTGAACAGAAATAATACACCAAAGTACGTGTTCTTGAAGGAATCTCATAGAATGTACCTCTCGTATCGCTTAAGCTTTCAAATACAAGTAAACTGCAGAAACCAGCATAATTTAATCCAAAGTCATTAATCAACCAATTCAAAATGGTAGAACGAAGCAATCAGTAGCAGTGTGCTGAGAGTGAGATTCAGTTCTAGATATATATATAAATATATAGACTGAATTTGAAATGGGATGGTATTAATCATCCGAGTATGGAAACTACCAATCCACTTATTCTCCCTGACGCTGCGTCTTTCTCATTTTAAGCCAATGTTTTTCCTCTCTCCCGTCATTCATCAAGTGCTGACGGACTCTGAGCGGCTACCACACTATCAACTCATCTTTGGTCTTCTGTATAGCTTTTCTTACCCACTTCCGATTTCTTATCCGTCTACACACAAATACAGCTCTACAACTACACACACAGAGATGAAATAAGATTTGTTTGAATGCCAGGAGAGAGCAAGTGTAGAATGTGTAGACATGCCACGTGCATTTATTTAGTTTACTTCCCTTCCATTCATTTGGTCGGAGGAAATGTGTGTGTGTGGAGTAGGGAAAGTCAGAGAAACTGACCGGAATCGCCAGCTGGAGAGCCACTCTTATCGCATCTCTCTCCTACTTCAGTCTCATTCTGTGTGTACAAAGGTTTATCCGATTTTTCTTTCTCTGTTAGTTTACTCAATCTCTCTAACTAAAAGTCTCATGGCACTCCAAAACTCTGTGTACAACTCCGACATTCGTCCTATTCTTATTATCTTCTTTGTGTCTTGTGTTTTTTCTGCCTCTTTCACATCTCTCATGTAGCATTAGACGAGGGTGTGTGTGTGTGGTACAGAGAGACTCTCTCTCACTCCATATAAGAGTTTGGACTGAATGACTGACAATCCAGTTAGTTTTATCCGAATTCCCAAAGTCCCCAGTTGTGAAAGTGAGTCGAGTCGAAACTTCACTTCAGGGCTTGTCTTTTTACTCGGCTAGTGGATGGGTCGTAGACAGAGAGAGACCAGAGAGTTTCACAAAAGCTTTCTCCTACCATTCTTTCCCTTAATTCCATATGCTACATTCTCTCATGTTGGGTTCTCTACTTGGCCACTACTGAATGGATCGTGTGACTCATTTCCTCATTACAGACCCTTACGGCCATTTCGGTTTGACCAGATGCGGCTTCTCTTCTACCCATAGACAAGTGAAAGCGAGCGAGTTAGCTTCATTCCTACTCATGAAGCACCACAAAGAATGAAGTGACTCCAAGATTTCGTTTTAATGAGGCTCTCTTTCTCTCTCCTTCATTCTTTGTGTCTCTAGATGCAAATGCTACCATACCCTAGTCACATACCAAACACTCTCCAACTCTTCCTGGACAGGATACATAGTGCATAGAGATCTACTCCTCGCAGAAATAACATTACGACCCTGTGGGTCCATGTCCAAAGCCAAAGTTCTCCTTCCATCAAGCTGTTTATTTACACTTTCCCTAGAGGAAAAAATTTTGGCTAAGCCAGATTCGTCCCTAGTCTTTTACTTCTTCCAAGTCTAAATCAAATTTCACCCTCGTACTTTTATAAACTTATTTGTGTCCAGCTAGAAACCTACTTTTCTAGCAATTCCTTTCTCTCCATCCATGTCCAGTGAATTTCATTAAGGACTGTATACACGACAATTGTATAGAACCATGTCGTACATCGATAAGTATCAGAGACTGAAAGGCATTATATCCTTTATATATCGTGTGTTACTTCAACGAAAATCCTTGCAAACATGGAAGAAACCGTATTACTCTTAGACAAAGTGTCGGCAGTTTCGGTTATTTTGTAGGTACGTTTGTGGACTGTAGGATTCAAATACTGTCCCGAAACCTTACGCACAGTACAGTAATCTTCACAACTAATGGAGAGAAAAAT
The DNA here is from genome assembly GCA_034696565.1 of Isotomurus graminis. Taxonomy (NCBI): domain Eukaryota; kingdom Metazoa; phylum Arthropoda; class Collembola; order Entomobryomorpha; family Isotomidae; genus Isotomurus; species Isotomurus graminis. The sequence continues at coordinate 13,918 of JAQGAB010001843.1, forward strand.
CATTAAGTTTTCCAAAGAAGCTTTAGATAGAAGGTGAGTGAAAGAGCGTAAAACATACTTAGCTTCATTTCCGAATATCTCAGTTTTTCTTCATGTCTCGTGTGTGCTGAGAAGCACTGAGGCAGGAATACTCTTTCTTTCCACTCGCACATTCTGCTGCCGTAAAGAAATTATTATAAATGGATTGTTCAGCTAGGGTAGGAATTACTCGGAAGACTTACAACTTACAATGGATCTTTTTTCCTCAGTAGTCTATCTAGCTTTTCTAGTCTAACTAGAAAAATTATCCCTAAAATTAGCTCTCCGAAATGGTAAGTCACTCCGTTGAATGCCCACTACGGTCATTGCAATGACCATGTCAAGTTGCCCCTATCTACCATCCC
>JAQGAB010001844.1:0-14295 GCA_034696565.1 Isotomurus graminis
ATGAAACCTTATAACTTCGGTATCAGATTTGGTATGTATAATGTGATTTTGCTTTTCTCGGTGCTCGTGTACTTCTTGTACTACTCGTCTATGTGTATTTCGTTCTACACTGACAACTGTGAGTGCAGTTGAAGCTTTGTAACTGTACAAGTAAGTGGAGGTAATGGAGATCAATTTCTAGATAATATTTGTGCGATATTTTATTGGTGGACCAGCCACTTTACTTAAGATAAGTATATATGTTTACTAAGGTATATATTGCACCAGGTACTTGGATTTAATGATGAAAGGAGCGTATATATAATTTGTATTTAATATGGACACATTGATATTTTTTCAAAATCTACAATAGACTCGAAGGGGAAGTTTTGCAGAGACTAGAGACGTACAAATGTGAACAGTAATAATTTTATTGTTGGCGATAGAAGACATGGTAATCTGTATCTACATGTCTAGTTAGCTGCAGAGCACCACTATCACTAAAGAGAAACAGCGTCATTTGTCGGAGTAAGTCCGATGGTGCTTTCTCCACCGAATAGTTCAGTGAAAGTTTGGATTCAACCCACACACCCAACACAGAAAGCGCCTGTAGTGCATAGTACATAGACTTGCAGTATACTGGATTACTCTCATGCGACGGAATAACCCGAATTCAGTTGGAGGTGGTAACTGCGGTGCCAGTAGCAGTGGCTCTATGACGGAAGCTTTGCTTTCTCCTGTCATTCATTGTCTCCCTATATTTGTCATGCAAAGAATAACGGGTGGCATACTACTGTCATTCATACATTGAGATCAAAGATTAGTTACTCAACTACTTGACATCTGCAGGCAAAAAATGTGAACCTCGTTAGGTCCTTAGTAATTGATTCTTTGAGTAATTATAATAGTTACTGGTTAAATACTGCATAAGATCATGCCAGAATGTGAATGTTGTTTTATTATTCTGGATTATTAGCTGTGTAATTACTAGATAGGGAAAGTATGGATGGTAATTTGGCACTGTAGTTATTTCATTACCCTTATGGCTCTATCTTCGTTAATTTAATTAGTGATTTGTGCAAATGATACGGTTAGTTGATACTTGATACTCTCCAATACTAAATGAATATGCGGCTTATGTACAACGGCTCACTAGAGTGCACCTTTATGGCCTGTTTATATACTGTCAGTTTATTTGACAGGGCTATGATAGTAAAGATTAGAAGGAGTGGCCTACATTTTCCATGCTGTAAAGATTTCGCTAAAAAATACATGAAAGGGAGATGATCTTAGTGGAGAAAGTCAAATGGAGAGGAGCACTTAGGACATTCCATCGGATGGGGTCGGATGAGAAAGAGAGAGCGACACACTAACCTTGAGCTCAATCGATTCCTTTGTATGTATGTACGCTCTTTGAGTGAAACACTTTCACCCATAACCACCATCAGCCAACAGAGCCAGCCAAGCGCTTACTGCTTTCTCCACACAACCATGGTCATTCTCTACCCAAGTATGACTCACATGAAAGAAACCAATTTCCCCTGCTAATTGAAAAAGTAATTACTACCCTTCAGTTTGAACTTTACCCGAAACCTCTGTATGGATTGATAATTGGCTGACAAAATATACCTTTCTTGATATCTATCGATTACGAAGGGAAACCATCTTCGACGACATTAGTGTCTCGCTTCTACTTAACTCAATAAGGGGTTTAATTAAATTCGGATTGAACCAGAGATTGATTCTGCTGCTCACATATCACACACGAGACTTGTTCTGAAAGTATCATGTCACATATTCTAAACATCTCTTGGGAAAGATTGTCGCTTTCCACAATTCCAGGGAGCAGAGACGAAATTGAGGTCAAGACCAGTCTAAAAACAGCCCTGTGTACGAGGGTAAGGGTGCTCTTCCTTCTGAGCTATTTTAGGCTTCTCATAGTGATTACGATAGGTATAGTCAATACTTTCATTCCCTGACCTACTCTGTCTTCCTTTATTATAAGTTTCCCTCATCCTTTCATTATTCACTTTCTCGAACGAACCTCACAAACGGAGGTTTGACCTAGATAAGATATACAAGCCATTTTTAGAGGTCCCTTCAAACTACAGCAATGGTCGTAAAGAAAACATGATCAATCATAAACACATCTTTCCCGAGAAGTAGTAGAAGTAAAAGCAATGACACAGGAAATGTTCTACTTCTAACAGTTAGATCAACTTTCACTGGAGCATGAATTTGGGTTAAGGGATGAAAGTTCTGAGAAACGTAATTATTCAGAACGACTGGTTCCCGTAAGATCCACTGTTGCATTTTGAATAGTAGAATCAGAAATGCATTAACTCTATACAAGTTTTAAGATACAGTGAAGCTTGTGATTCTGATCTGTGTGGCTACAAGCGGAATCCAAACTCCCGAATGTACGAAAATATTATGTGAAAGCAGCAAATTCATCCTTCTAGGTCTATTATGCGAATAGCAAAAGATGCATACGATAAAGCACCTTGGTCTTTAAATTTTTGCAAGCTGTTTATACAAGTTTCGCCATTATTTTTCCACTTCCTGGAGCGTCTGCAAAAGCACGGAAAGCCCCAACACGTGTGTAAGAATTAGGTCTTTGGGGGAAAAGCAATAAAAGAAGAACGAAAACACACATCGTGAGTACTTTTAACGTATCACCATAATAATCTTATTCATGTAAAATAGGGTACATAGAACTGGGTCACCCTTGAGATGTGTGATGTTGCAATCTCGTAGATCTCAATTCTTTGTAGATATACTTATTTCCGATACTCAATATACAGAAAGTCTTCTGCTCTGTAGTAACTTCGACAGTAATTCTAGAGTAACTGAGCTTGAGTACTTTCACCGTCAGTTGCAGTTCAGAGTAAGAGTGTAATCTATACTCGGGTTTTCTTACATTTAGTTTACATTCCACATGTTTGGTATCCCTAACACTGAATAAGATGAGACTAAAGAATACTATGCACAGCTAATCCTTTGAGCTCTCCTCTTTAGTACTAATGGAGATTTAGAAGTGCTCCAATTTTAATAATATTATGAGTGTCCTTCCAGTTTCCAGATGTTATCTTTTTGCCACTTGTGCATTATTTATTTGTACAAAAAGTTAATGAGATGAGATATCAGCATATTTAAGAATGAAGGACGCACTGCACTGGGCACGCTCATTAGCTTGAAAGACTTTGTTAACTTTGAGAAGGTGATAGCAAAAATGCATGCACAAAAACATGTGCCGAAGCTGAGGAGCTGATTACATTATTTTGGCTTCGCAAAAATGAAGGATACGAGAGAATTTCCTCGTCTTTGTACACAAACGACTAAGCCTTTTTCACAGTACACACTAGAGCAAAGAAAGTTGTGTAAATTATTACTACGTGCAGGTTATGAAAACATTTATTAAAGAGACAGGAGGAGAATTATTTCAAAAATGTTTAGTGCAACACTTGACATTCAGAAGCCCCAAGGAGATTTTTTCCCTTTTGATGGGAATGGAGAGAAAGCATGCCACAGAGATAGGAGTTTCTGGGATTTTTGCAACATGTGAGTAAAGGGTCGCTCGCATACTTGCATAGATCTAACACAATCTCTTTTTTAGGAGAACAAGAAGAGGGACGAACCCATGTCTTAACTTCCACAAAAAGAAAGCTTGAGGCAAAGAATGATCCATGTCATTTAATGTAATTGCGTAAAAGGGAATCCTTAACAGGAAAAATACGAGCAGGGAGCAATTACACAACACAGGAACCAGACTGTGGTGAGAAAAATCTCAGAGGTATTTTAATATTCTTATTACCGCGATGAACAGAAAAACAAGACATCCTCCTGCGCACTGTTTACATGAGTTGAAAGCTTACAGCAATATTTGATTACTTATATTGTGCTTCCTAAATCGTACTCAACCGTTTTCCATAGAATTGTCCATAATTCTTAAAAAACTTTCACCTTCCTCATTTCCATTATTAAGCCGTGAATGCTAACTTCTTGATTAAATTCGGTATTTTATCTATCATCTATATATTATTTCAGAGTTCAGGATATCGAAAATTCGTTCTATCATCTGGAAAAGTATACATGTCTCCCCATGGCCACTTGGCCGTTGTGTCCCTTGGCATTGATAATTTCTTCCTATTCTGCACTGATACTGAGACAGTGTTGTACTTAAAAGTTAAACTACTTTATACTAAAAGCTGCCTGCTTTGCTGTACTTTCTATTCTCCCACGGTCTTTTTTCGCACATTCCTTTACGACTTTCTCCATTTCGTTTCCGCTTTTACCTAATACCCAACCAAATATCGATTACATTGCAGCATATAGTAGTTGCATGTCAAAGCACTAGTAAGGCACATGGACTACCATTATCATCACACCAGTAAGGTTGCTGTACTCTTAGCTTTCACGTTTCTTTTCCCCTTTGCTTGCACAAGCTACACAGTAAAATATGTACCTGAACTGTGAAACACAACAACTGTTTTCTGTAGAAAACAAATAAGACTAGCTCTTTCTTTAGTCTTAATTTACTATCAGTAGGCAACTCATTCAAATTGCATGAAGTTTGATCTTTCTCCAAAGTCACTGGATATTCTTCAGACTGTTGAGACTTTCAGACATAATGCTCAGGCCGCATAAGAACATAACATGCAGTTGTTTCTACGCATAAAAATTCCAATTTGCTGAGTGTCTGTTAATACAGTTGGTAAACACATACAGGATAAAGGAATATAATGGGATAGGATCATTGCCTTTTTTCTTCCAGACAATACCTTCATTCGTTTGATTGCTTAGATTGGAAGTTCTAGATTCTAGACAGATACGGCACAAATGAAGGCGAATTTTGGTAATAGAATACCAATTCAATTCCGTATTTTCCTGTACTGAGATTGTCCAATCCGTTTCTATTCAGCCTTGGAAGGTTCATCTATCATAATTCTGCGTAGACGTTCTGGACTAGAATTTCATTTACTAAAAGCTTCTCTACCTTCATACTTCCTTCCATCAACAATCTATCTCTCCTTTTCAATCATATATTACAATCCAATGCAAAAACTTCAAGCTGGATAAGATACACTTCATGTGAAACAATACACTATGCGAAATGTCATAAAATGTAGGTTACACATTGTTCTTCCTCAAACACTAAGTACGTGATAATTTTTCATGTATTTTGCTACATTAGACCCAGACAGTTGTAGCACAACTTCGCAGTTTGCACATGGCATTTAGAATATCTTGTAACTGGTGCATTAGGAAAAAGCTCAAACTCATTAAATAAAAAGAAGCAAAAGGAGGATGTTGATGATGGTGTAACCTTGAGCAGATAAAATTTACAATCTCCGGAAAATGCTGTTTCCTTTTAAACGCGTGAAACGTGATAGTTCACAGTATAATAAAATAAGCAATTTAGTGGAAAGGAAGCGTGGATATCATTATATCATAAACTGTAAAATAAAACACACATACGTATGTACTACGTGCGTACCTATAAGTATATTGTTTTCTCTTTGATTTCAAAGGACTAACAGAGAAATAAACTGTGTGACAAACTGATAATGCCTTTGTATTGTTCGGGGAGTGTTAGGAGGATACTCCACAAACTTTAAACATCCAAGTAATTTTGTGACCTTGACTGTGTCTTTGGTACTGTCGTTGGTCGTGAAAGTTAATTTGATTTCATAGAGGATAGTAAAAGAGTGTCATATTTCATTATCAGGAACTACATCTCATTTTACTATGCATGTATTAATTTAGCAAGGATATACTAAGTGAAAGGGCCTGTATTGCCCTTTTTACAATGCTAGACTTAATTTTGTTGAGTAAGCAAGTTTGCCTGTGTAATAAATTGTCTTGTCTCTTCTTTTGTCTGTGCAGCGGAGACAGCCGTAAAGGGAAATGAATGATGTAAGCAAAATGTAATAAGAGAGAGCTTTATAAAGAGAATAAATTTTAGCTAACACACGTAGCACAAGGTCACCGTGTGTCTGTGAGTCAAATTCAAACATGAAATGTCAGACATTATTGACGGGGCAATTTTCTCCATTATTATCCATTCTGACGAAGAATACAAGCCAAGTTGTCTTTTCAATTATTGGAAGTTTGGAACAGCCATTAGGAATGGCTGGGTTGGTCAGGTCAGGGCGATAGTGAACAACAGTGGCAATAAAGTCAGCCAGCCTTAATAGGGTAATTCGCTTAAATTAGCCAACACAATCGACCTTCTCGATTCAACTTATAAATGAGTATTGACATTGACGACTTCAAGTGCCAGGGAACTAACAGTGTGAAAATGGTACTGGTAAACATTCAATTAAAAGCACATAATTTATGACTTATTGTTAGTATTTGTGTGATGACTCTATACAAATTACGGCTATTAAATTGTATAGAAATTGCGACTTACAAAGGCATCGTTTAGAAAACAGAAGAGGAATTTCACGGAATAGAAATCCTGCCTTTCACTTTTCTTTCGTTTTGAGATTTCCCTAGAAGTTGTTGTTGAAGCGGAGCTGGAGATGTTATCATCGCTACAGTCTCCACCACCACCACAAAATTCTTTTTCAAAGGAAAGCGACCCACATACAGATCCTGTGACTGATCTGTCATCATCTATGGAAGTCACACGCGTTTCTATTGTCGATGGATCGTGACTATGAACTCCGTCCTTTCCTTCCCCTTCACCCCCACTTATCGAGGGAGATACACAGATAACAATGTCTTTGTAATCCACGTCCGTATTATTTATCGATTTTGATGTTTTGATGTTGCTGACAATTGGCTTATTCGCAGATAATTCCATTCCAAAGGTTGATTAAGGCAACAACTAATCACATGTCCAAATTTAGCGTTAAAAGGTACTGTTGTGCAGCACAAGTTTAAAAGTTTAAAAAATATTTAGTACTTTACAGGTACATGTTACACATGGTTGACATATAAAATTAAGTTGCAGTTTTGTCATTCAGTCCCTGCTTGTTTAATCAGTGAGGACGAGGAGTATTGGCAAATATTGGAAAGCTTTGTGAAATATTGAATGAGGTAGTTATATACTGTTTAGGTACTGTTGACTGTGTAGCTAATTTAATTCGGGCTTGTGAATCCCAAAACAGGGAAGAGTGACACAGGAAATGGTCAAGCCGACCAAACGTTTAAATTAGAAAACTTGTTGGTCTTTATATTTGCACACAGCATTTGGCTGTATATATTCGTGGTTTTGTTGCTCATGCTAATACGAATGCAAAAACTGTAATTTATCAGTCACATAGTCACATGTTTTAAATCATTATGTTACTGAATAATCCAACCAAGTAAAATTGACATTTTGACATAAACATTCCGTTTCGCTAATGGTATTGGAAAACAATCAGTCACTTAAATTATATGTCTCTATGCGTCTTCAGGTTAAAAGCTCCCAGACTCTTCAGGAGCTCCAGTCACAGTCACAAGTGTGCATTTCCTTTGACGATATCGAGAATTTTATGTAAAAAAACGACTATATGGCATTTGACAAACTGGAAAAATGTCACTGTGTGTCTCTGAATCCTTATTCAAAGTTCAAGCTCCATTAATACAATTAGGAACGGCACAACAATTTTTTTCTGAAGCTGGATAAGTATAAGTTGATTTTACTGTACTTTCAATCTACTCGCGAATTATGTTAACTAATGATGATAACTTTAAAGATTTGGAGTATCAAATCTCAGAATGTTATTGAATTTTCAAGAATTCGAAAAGCGTAACATTTATCAGGTTATAACTATATTACTGTTGACTGTAGCGAGTAATTGTTCCATTTAATTCTGTAAACCAGGTACCCTAAGCAGCACCATTGTGAATGAAATTAAACCGGATCCACAGGAATACCTCGTGCACTTTTGACTTCTAGTAACCCATTGCACTAGACACAGTATCAGTAGCACCACTAGCTATAAGTCTTCTATTAAACCATTGTTCATCTCTTCGTTCACCACCTTATAAACTGCAGAAGATCTACAATCACAGCCACCACAACTACAGTACCATCCTCAACTCATCGCGTGTTAAAAATTAAATATCGCTTGCTTGCTCCAATTCTTAACAATGTTACTCTCTAAACTCTTGTTTATATTGTTGACTGCAAACCCCTGAAGAACTCAGCTATGGATTGAATTCTAAATGAAGCTGAATCGAACCGTAGAATATTAACTTGCTACTTGCTTGTTGACTCCAAGACTTGATAGACTTGTGCTCGTACATAATATGCTGATTCCTGGAGATTTCTCAGTTCTTAAAAAAGCTTTCTACAAAAGGAACATGATCCTTCGCTTAAGCTTTTTTACTTTTCATGAGTTGGCCTGGTGCCTACGAACGGCACGAGAAGTTCACTCACTCACAAAAGAGGATTGCAGTAGAGATTTAGATATCAAGGAGTCTCGTATAAAAGTACGACAGATAATCTCATTACTGTTATTTCTTACTCTTCATTAGTAATGTCTAGCCAAGATGTTTGTTCATTTATTATATCACCGCATGGTGATATTTTACTTTTTAAATCTCCGAAATGTGTACGTAACAATGCAACGAAATCTTATTAGTTAAACTATTGCACTATCAAACTCGTAAGTCTTGTTGCTTGTGTGTTTAATAATTAGCTAATTATTCTCAAGCCTTAAGCACCAGAGAGTCACATCGTCTACTTCGTCACCTCCGCTCCCTTAACCACAAACCACAAAAGACTAAATGAAACTGAATGGAAATAACTGGCAAAGAAAGAGTAGAGACGCTTGCACGAGGGCAAGATGGCAAGAACTATGGAAAGAACAAGGACTATAGCAAGAAAAGAACATAGTAGAGTTCAGACAGCGTTGAGGAATGAGTATACCTCCAATAAATGATACCATGTAAGCTAAAGCTTATAAGTAGTAGAAACAGATTGGGCACTCCATATGTCCATATAGTCATACACACCTCAAAACTAATTCATTTTATAACACAACAATATTATTGAACAACCAAGACATTCAATATTTCGTGACAACTTGAGGGAACCTGAGTGGTGCTCACAAAACTCGGTTTGGTACTCATCGTCATCGTGTATAATTTATTTTTATTTTCCCAAGAGAGCTGGAAATGTCTACTACACTGCTAAAAGCACTTACTAGTTGAAGTTCTGGGATACTGATTAATTAATTAATTTCGTTCCCCGATCAGAGGTTTGGCAAATAGAAAAGTATATGAAAAACCCACAGTTCTCATTCCGAAGAACATTTTGCCCTTCAATGATACCCCTAGTATTAAGTAAAAGATTAACATGCACGCACACGAGAAGATACTATGGTTGTCATCGTCAGAACTAAATGCCTTGACCGTGTGTGTGCGACACATAATAAATGGCATTTGGAATAAACCCCCATCTTTTATGTTAATCTCTTTTCAGCCCAGTTCAGCCCACGTAAAGAACAAATTATAATTGCATGTACCATGTGTCTTATAGGCTTCTTACAGAGGAGGTTGTAATTACCCTGAATATTTAATTGTAAATTACAACAGAGGCTTAAATTCAGGTATTCGTAAGTCACATACAAAAGGTGACATTACAAGCTACCGGCTGTAGGGAGTACGAATATATTTATTAGGTCTAAAGCGGTCATAAAAAGCATACGAGACAAGCACTCAAAAACATCCAGCGTATGACGTTCTACTTCTGTTCTCCACCGACCCGTATGTATTTACTTGGATTATTTGTTGGGGAGTGAGAAGGACGAAATTGGCGTTTATGTGCTATTCGTGGCAATTAAAGATATTACTTTTATTCTGAGAACTCCCCGTTTCTTGGAACAACTCCTACTTTTCACGGAATACTTAAATGGCAAGAGAAGCAAGTACAGTTGACACAAGTTGACTTTCAAAAGTCCTCATATTTCGCAGTAGTAGCATTCCACTTAGATTTAATTGAAAGGCGACTCCAGTACATATTTTTATAATATATTGTCTGGAATGTATGGCAGGTGTTTATATCAATCTATCTGTGAGTCAGTACGGAGAAGATCTGCAAAGATGCAGAAACAGCGGTTATAGGGCTAAAGAGTTAATGCTGCATCGTACGATACTCATGTATTGTTCGAGGACCTACCTGTACCATATAAAATATAAACTATACTTGCTTGACTCGCCAAAAGCCAGCTTCGTTACGTCAATTGATAAAGAAAATATGCTTCATTAAAGAATCAAGTGTAGTTGATGTTGAGTAACTAAAATTGGCCTTTTATTTTAGTTATGTAGTATGTCGGTATACGAAAGATGCATTACAAGTTAGAATTAATTTCAGGTGCGTTAGTAGTATTTACTCACATACGCAACCGAAGGAGATTTGACATGCTTGTGCAATTCTCTGCCTGGGCTATGCTAATTTGTTTATGTGAGCGTACAAGATGTGTATATAGACATAGACGATAGACATTTCGTAACGTAACTAGTATTGAATTGTTCTTTCTTTAATTTAACCTGAGACGAAGAAGAAAGTAGCTAATTTAATTAATCTCATCTTTTTTGTAGATACTACCGGATTATTTCTAAACGCTTTTGACAGTTGACATCGGGTATCAAGTAAAATGCGATTCGATTAATCTACCAACGTTTGTAATTTCAGTCCAGTTGATCTATTACATTAACAGAGCTCATTCAACCGTAACTGTGAAGAATAGATTCAATAGATTGTGTAATTAAAATTAATAATTGATAGTTTCATTTTCGACCTGTGACCAGCACGAGCATTAGGTATATGAAACCCCTTCGACATGAGTTCACGCCAAACAATTAACGAAGGAGTGTGTTCCTGATATAGTAAATTAATAAATAAATCCTATCAGAGTTAGTTCATAGCCTTAATAATGCATAGCCAACTTGGCTGACTAATATATAAATATATATCTACTTCTTTGCAACACAACATAAGAACTAGAGTAGTTATTAATACAGTCACATTGTCCATCCAAACAAATATAACCAGCAGCGCAATCAATTATCAATTAACAATAATTAAGCTTCATTGCTTTTGTTACTGGTTGAAATACTACACAAATCTATTTTGAACGCAGAAATAGTAATCCAATAATGTGTAAATATGTTTCAATCGAATTTTAGCAGAGGTAAATGCGTTATTAGCTATTACACGAGCTCTTGTCATGTATTTTAACACAAAGTGTATTCCAGAGCCTCCTGAATAAATACTGTAAATCATCCCATTTATAATCCAGATTGCTGAAGCTAACTAAAAAATGAAGGAATATTACAGTAGACTTACTGAACTGTCCTATAAATTAATGCTCACATCTATAGCACGACACAAAATCAATACCGTAACTTGTCCTTTCGAATATCGACCGCTGACCACATTGATTAACTAAAAACTAAAAGAATATTCGTAGCCCACAGAAAGACAGATATCCTTAGAATTAACTCGATTATAAAACGATGTAAAAATGAGAAACGTTAATTCATACTACTTACCATCATCACAGGAGAATTTGAAGAAGAATGCCGACGTCTTCGATGCGGCTTGGAACTGCCAACGCTCATGTAAGACACAGAGGAGCGGATACTTTTCCTCGAAGGAGGACCCATTCTGCAGGATGAACTACCAACTCCACCATGCCACCCCCAACACCAGCCGCCGCCCCCTCCCACCAACCTCCGGCGACAGGCACACCCCCACACTTTGACCGCTTGGCGGATACGAATTAAGACCTCAGAAGAGCATAATTTTTCCTCCAGATGATTTCACAACTTGGAAAAGTCTGGCAGTGACAGAAACAGGAGTTGTTCAGGATCTGCAACAGTTCAAGAGAAAGAATAATAAATCATTACAGATTACAGGAAGGATAGGGACTGAATTAAAATGAACCTGGCAATCGAATGACGTAGAAAAGTATGGCTTATTGGTTAGTAGGTACTCTTCTGGTACACACTACACATATCAATCACTTATTAATCGACAGGGGAATAAACTTAAAACATAACTTCCTTTTGTAGAATTATTGGAAAACAGACTACCACTACCACTGTACAATTCAAAATTTACAAACTCAGACAAATGAGCAACACCACTTTTACATGTGATACATTAAGATATCCAACCCTTTAAATAAAAACAGATAATACCATCATCGTGCTCTCATCTTATCTTTCATTTTCAGCTCAAATAATATCATGTTGATAAGACTAATTGGTCCTGAGACGCATTACAAATGGGCAAACAAAATATTTCATTACCTTTTTGCTGAAATCTGAAAGTAATGAAGTAAAAGCTCAATGTATTCTAAAATTCCCGTAGGATCGTCTTTTTAACCACAGGTGACGATCCAAGAAGACTTTCCACACTGCTGACTGCTGACTCCGTTAACTGCTGATAATAAACAAAAAATTAACCTTAAACCTCATCCACTCGCAGCAGCTGAAATCCCACATTAAAATGCTTACCATCTGCCTCACCCACACCACACATAAAATTTAAAGGTAGAATTAAAATATAAAATAAAAGTAATTAACTCACCTGGTCCAAAAACTCCACACACAGACAGCACACAAGTCACAAACAAACTCAGGAAGTGGAGGAGGTCTTCTTCAGTTCCAGAAATTCTTGCGTTTCTTATAGTCTTTCTCTGACTGTCCAATTTAATTCTTTAACAGCTTAATGACAAACTGTTTTACTAATTGAAAAGGAAAAGTTGTGAAATCTTAATTATTTAAGGATTTGTTTGACTTTTTCTTGTCGTCCTCGTGTGGTGGAGAGCAACACACAACTCACAACTTCATTGTCTCAAGGAAGACACACACACACGTCGTCTGTACACACAGAAGATGAGGACAACCGCGGGAGTTTCAATTTGGTCATCAGAGAAAACAATTCTAGGGTGGGTCTCTTCACATTAAGTAATTGCAGTTGGAATTTAAGTGTTAATCATCACATTCGTCACTCATCACAGTTTAAGTGTCATCAAGGACTGTAGAAGGTGTGAATTATTTGTTGGGTAAGTCTTAAAAGGGGTTTAATTAAGGGAATAAATGAAAGAAAGTTCTGTGTTTGTGTTGTAGTCACAAACTGGATGTGAATGGGTGTTGAATTAAATATTGTGAAATTAAATCTCTGATTTTTGTTTACACAGACTTTAGGGCAGCTTAATTATCTGGAAGCAAAATGGCTTTCTGCGGACCTAAATTGTCGCTGTGTTGTCTTCTTTTGAGTGTGTGGGGAGTTATTCAATTGGTAAGTATTTAATTATTAGTAAATTGTAAGGATTTATTTGACATGACTAATTAATTTGTAGGCACTGATGGGAATCTTCTTCTTTATTAAAAGCGTGGCACTTGTTGAAGATTTGCCGTTGAAAGAAGATTACAAACCAGCAGATGTAAAAGCGTTCTTCGCAGATGTGGACCAGGCATACTCCCAGAACGCTTTTAATTGCTGGATAGCAGCGTGTCTGTACGTTGGAACGTTTCTAATCTCTGCACACCAGTTTTATGTGAACAATAAAGCGTCTTCTGCTGCTTCTTTTTAGAAGGTTTGTTGCAAGTCATATTCAGTTAAAGGGTCTGGTTTGGAAGAAAAATGTCTTCTGTTAGTCAATCGTGTATCGCCAATCAACAAAACTTATGATTACATTCCAGTCTAAAACAGAGAGACGTGATGTGTTACGTAACTTACGAGAGATTTAAATTACTGAAATGTAGTACTATAGTGAAAGACAAAAACATGTGGAGCGACTCAATCGCATATCTCCTTTACTTCTATCTATATTGATCTGTCTATTTGTGATTTTGACTATTAAACTGAAGACCATAAAATGTAACGTTATAAAATACCAGTTATAGACTGTGGGTAGTATACTTCAGTTGTAGATGAGTAATTAGTAGGGTCTATGTTCATCAGAGTGTATAACAAATGTGTGCACACTTCACAGGTAAAATCTTGTGCGGAATAAAAATGTTCTGGATATGAATTCGAACAATTCAAAGTATATTATACAAATACTGATACATATTGCGTAACGTGTTGTATGAATTTTGCTACATTCAACATTTGGCATTGACATTATGAAAGCTGTTTTTGTTTCTGAAATCGGGTGTCATTTGTGTCACACAAGATGCAAATACTAGTTCCACAGAGTTTGTATTCTGACTAATGTTGAATGGTGCGCCTAGCATCAAATGTCTATTGCATCTCTCGCTCTCACCCAAATCAGATGTGTTTGACTAGTTTGACAGATCATTGGCCACTTTGCTTGTCAGTTCTTCAAACATGTTCCAGCTTCTATTCAATTAAAACTG